>RJWK010015383.1:0-36537 GCA_004363435.1 Platanista minor
GGCCTCTCCCGTTGCGGAACACAGGCTCTGGACGCGCAGGCTCAGCGGCCATGGCTCACGGGCCCAGCCGCTCCGCGGCATGTGGGATCTTCCCGGACCGGGGCACGAACCCGCGTCCCCTGCATCGGCAGGCGGACTCTCAACCACTGCGCCACCAGGGAAGCCCACAAATATGTATTTTTTAAGTGAATAATATTGTTCATTTCAGGAATATTATTGAGCACCCGCTCCAGCTTGGGTATCGTCCTAGGTGCTGGGAATTTCACAGCGAAGGAGACAAAGTCCCTGCCCTCATAGAAATCACATGCCTGCAGGGAATAGGTCAACAAGCACATGGATGACAAGATCCTTGTTGGTTTCAGCAACTTGGTGGCTGGCAGTGCCATTTACTAAGATGAAAAAGACCTGGAAATTCTCAAATTAGGGAAGCCAGAAGTTTCTCATTGGACATGTTGAGTAGGTAGGAATAGATGCATCTAGAGCTCCAGGGAGAGGGGTCTGTTTGAGCTGGAAACAAAATGGGAGGAACATCAGCATCTACTTGGTTTTGGGATTTGCGGGCGATATTATATTAAAGCTATATAAGATGTCACCATTGCAAGAAACAGGGTAAAGTGTCCCTGGGACTCGCTACTGTTTTTGCAACTGCCTGTAACTCTATAATTATTTCAAAATTAAAAGTTAAAAAAAAATACACAGGGGCAGATAAGATTCCCTAGGGATAAAGAAAGAAAGGATCACATGATAAAAGACTTAAAATTTACCCTATCCTGGAATATCCAGAAATGTAGATTCACAGTATCTCTGGTCTGTGTTAGCTCAGGTCTTCCAAGACGTGGATGCCAAGATGACATGAGATGTGCAGGACATCTGTGGAGAACACCTGAGAAGGATGAAGGGGAGCCAGCCCAGGACGCGGAGAGCGGGTTTGGATCCTAATACAGGTCTGAGGGGTGAATGAGGCAGGGGAGGGAGGAGAGCCAGGAGAGGGTCAGGCTGAAGCATGCGGCTCGGGAAATGTCAGCCATGCCCATGGGGAGGCCTTGAGCCAACATTACCATGAAACACATGTCACTGGAAGGAGCCTGAATTAACACCCCACAGTGGTCTGTCTTTGGGAGCAGCCCTGGGAAGCACGGCGTCTTGGGGACATGCCTGGAGCCTTCCCCCAACACCATGCTCAGGATAACAGGATTCCAGAATTTGCTGTCCACACAGCCCTGAGTCTGCTTCCAGGGTCTGCGCAGGCCCATACCAGGCCTGTCCTGCTGAGGGGACACTGGGCTGTGATGCACAACCCAGGACCCAGAGGTAGCCAAGGAGCAGCTGTTTGCAGGGGGTGTGTGTGGGGGGGCCTCTCCATGTCCACATCTGGGCATTTCTCAGTGAAGGGGGACTGGAGGCAGAAAGAGGAGATGGCCCGGTGCTGAGACTGGGGACCAGCTCCCCCTGCATCACCATGTACCTGGGGGAACTCAGAGGGTCAAGGATCCTACATGGAAACCTGGCCTTCCAGGTCATTTCACAAAGAATATTTTCAAGGTAGGAGGATAAACATGTTTTATCAAAAACTTGATGAATAAGTTTTAAATATTTAGACAATGATACTGGCTTTCATTTTTACCTTGAGCTTGGCCCAGCCAATGTTAGGACCACTTAACAGATGCCCTGGTTATACTTTCCTGAAAAATCCATATATAGACAGAAGATGACATTCAAAAGATTTAAGAATTTTAAGAAATGGCAAGTAACAAAAGTGTGTGTGCATATATATATACACACACACATAATACACACACATAAATCTTTTTAAATTTCTAAATAAGATATATATGTGTACCTTAGGTATGTCATATATAATTATATAATATACTCTATCTCTTAGAATAAAATTGCTCAGCAAGTAATATAATTGTCATTAATCAAGTTATTCTAATAATTCTGGATTAATTTTAGAAATTGTTAATATGACCTTTTGTCTAACGCAGCTGTCACTAGCTAGGTGACGCCTTGACTGCATGGCTTAACACAGGAAAGCTCATCAAACTCTCATTAAATTGGAGGTCATTAGGTTCCCAGCTCCTGGGTCATTTTCTTCAGCTACAAGGAGCACTGCATTGTAGCCTGCATATCCGGCATGGCAAGGACCTGGAGCTGCAGCTCCTGACAATGAGGCTACTGACTTCTGAATCCCCCAGGATAAAAACCCCAGTAGAAAGAGTCAATGACAAGCTAGTCTGTATGGGGAACGGGTGGAACTCATCTGTGCTGTCCGAGTTGCCCTGATTTTCAGAGCTTGGTATGGCACTGGTGCTCAACACATCTTGACTGACTGACACAACTCTCACTCTACCAATTCAATGGCATCAAAAGGATGATTTAGCTACAGGTCTGCCCAAATCCTGAAGTTCACCCAGCTTTGGGAATATAAACAAAAGGACTTCATATGGGTGAGGCTGCCAATACTCAATGGTTTGGATTATACTTCTCTTTTTTCCTTTTGGACGCTCCCCTTTCTTTTAAAAATTCTTGCGTTTGTTGGATTAAAACTTTCAAGTTCCAGTGAGAGCTCTAGAGATGCAGACTGAAAGGAAATAATACAGCTGAGTTTCCAATTTCAGAAAGGAATGGAGCTGAGATGGGGATTTGATACAAATATTTCTTCCCCCTCTCTTTGTCAGAGAGCACAAATCCTTGGAAAAATCCTCAGGTTAGGTGGGTTTGGGTCTTAGCTTGTCTCTAATGTAGCCAGTAGCCTTATGAGTTGAATGTTTTCGGTAATCTATCCTACTCACAAATTAGATGCAATAATTTTAAGGTTGGTGGATCAACTAATCAAGCATGAGAAACGGTTCCTAGTTAGGCAAAAAAAAAAAAGGAGAGCTCATAAGGATGCTTCAAAAGCTCAGGGACAATGAATTCTCAGCTGAGGTGTCGTAAATGTATCAGACATTGGGACCCAGGGAGGCCAAAGACGGGAGGGTGGGAGAGAGCAGAGCGTCCACTACAACAAAGCCCAGAGACCTCTTCCAAATTAAAGCTGGCAGATCAGATAACACATAAAGGAGGATAGGAAAGCAAACGACCCCTTCCATTGTTCACTGCTCAGCCTGCATTATTCAAAGACAGATTTTTAAATATGTATCAGCATTCCAGTAAACAGGGTAAGCTTGCTAATAACACTGCAATTCAGCGATCGATCGCTACCCCAAATAAATACATTATAAATGTCGTTACTCTAATCAGATTAACCGTTGTCCTTCATGTTATGCTTTGAATAATCATCAACATTATTCTTAGTGAATTTGGTAAGTACATTGTCTGGAAATGAACTGAAGAAATAGTGTTTCTTTAGTACTTTTCCTCCTTAAATACATTTCTTAAGCACTTTTAAATGCATTGATTTTTCTTCCCTCAAAGGCGACTTAATTTGGTAAGACCAACTGTGTTCAGTTTCACAGTTTGTAGCATGAGGATGTAATTTTTATGCTGGTTTTATTATTCATTACAGTGGCTCATGCCTTTTATGAGAACAATTGCTATGATAGGTTAAATGTCATTATTTTCAAAACTACCCTCAGAGATTAGCTGCAACATCACCTTCTGGACACTTATACTTGAATATCTGAACCACAGCCCATAATTGTATTATTCACTAGACTGATTCTTCCTGCTAATAATGCCTGTAAATGCTTTTTTCAATAGCCAAGGATCCACTCCTGTGAAGCAAAACGTCTCTACCCATTTTGGCTTTGGGTGACAGCTGGGATCTGTTGTAAGTAAATTGAGATCTAGTGATGAGTTTATTCTCTATTGCAGTTAATTCGTGATGTGAAGGCCATTAAAATTCAGACTTGTGCTATCAGATGTTCAACATTTTTTAACTCATGGGATTTAAGAGGGAGAACACATTTTTCTTAAAAATTTAACACATCTGCAGCTTGTATGTGATGGTAGAAGATGGTATTTATAGCACAAAATTATACTCCTAGTTGTTTTAAGCTTAATATAACAATGGTTCATAATGTTGTACAAAGATGATTATGACTTTCAAGAGTTCTGGCACATGAAAAAAAAAAAAAAAAAGAGGGAGAAGTACTGTAATCATTCATTAAAATAATTTTCTTACCAGAAAGAAAGTGCTCCTTTATGCTAAGAAAATGTCAAGGAGCATTGATACTTAATAAATAGCTATATTGAACTAAGCTTCAACAAACATCTAATGAATACTTACCGTCTTCCAGAGTGGAGGCAGGCACTTGCACACACGTTAATAATCCGTCTAAGAGGTGGACCATTAGCTCTAACTTGACTTTTATTTATTGGGCTGGCCAAAAAGTTCTTTCAGGTTTTCCTGTAACATCTTATGGAAAAACCCTGACAAACTTTTTGGCCAACCCAATATTTCGCTTTGTCTGTTTGTTTGTTTCTTTCCTTTTTGTAATCACTTGACCTTTTTTCCATCATTCTTTTCTATCTTGAAAATATCAAAAGTCATGATCGATTTATATATGGGGAAATGGAAGGAAATAGTTGGATATTCAGCCAATGGCAGCTGCCCCAAAGTAGAGATAAAACAAATTGCACAGTCCTGCATGGATTGTCTATTTCCTTCTGCCTCGTTCACCTCTCTCCCCCATGCACTGTCTATTCCTCAGCTTTAATGATGTCATTTCTTAGTAATTGACTTTCTCAGGTACTTTTGCCTCTGGTGGTCACACCTGTTCCCAATAGGAGTCCCTGCCATCCCACAATGTCTTGAAATGTGTAGGCTTTTCAAGGACAGGCTTCTCTTTCAAGAGAAACTGGTGTGGATTTAGAACCAAAGCTGTTGCCAAATTTGCAAACTGAAGTGGGGGAGTACAGCTTGGTCCCTAGAGTGAGTTTCTGATTGTGGAAATGTGCAGAGTCTTCTCATGAGAAGAATAGACCCATACCTTACTTTTTGCAACTTATAGCACCATAATAAAGAAACATTGACTCTGCTTTTTGGAATGTGTAAGATTTCTTTGAATGGACTATCCATTTTCCCAGATTGGCTAAGATAAAAAAATTATAGGTGGGAAGGAAAATTTTAGTCCATCCAGTTCCTTAATTTTGCACATAAGAAAGTGCCACATAGTGACTTCCCTGGTGGTCCAGTGGTAAAGAATCCGCCTTCCAATGCAGGGGATGCGGGTTCGATCCCTGGTCAGGGAACTAAGATTCCCACATGCTGCACGGCAACTAAGCCAGCGTGCCACAGCTACTGAGCTCACGCGCCTCAACGAGAGAGCCTGCGTGCCGCAAACTACAGAGCCCACACGCCCTGGAGCCTTCACACCACAACTAGAGAAGAGAAAACCCGCATGCCACAACTAGAGAGAAGCCGGCACGCTGCAACGAGGAACCCGTGATACAACGAAAGATCCCACATGCCGCAACTAAGACCCAAAGCAGCCAAAAATAAAAATAAATGAATAAATATTTAAAAGAAAAAAATAAAGTGCTGCATGGTTCAGCAGAGGCAGACCTCAACCAAAAACAGGTGCATCCTTGATTGCAGTTCTGTGTTCTTCATCCCACCATTGTCTGTGATTTTCCACTATATCAACTCCCCCATTCTCTCTTCCTCTTGAAGTCTGCAAAAATGTACCCCCAAAACATAATTAACCCATCCCAGTCGGGTTTCCCAAACGGTTGGGCCCCCCAAGCAGAGGGCCCAAGCTCTCAGCAGCCAGAGCCAGGAAGTCAAACGGAATTAAAGTGGAGGCAAGGGCCACGCCGGCCACAATCTGTGCTGCTCCGGCCACTTCCCAACGAGAGGGTGGCAGATCTCCTTTCCTCTACTTTCCCTGCCAAGCCAATCGAGTTTGTTGCTTCTTTTCTTAATTGGAGGCAAGCAGCAGCATTCCTGGATTCCTTAAGCTTGTTCCTTGAGTGCATTCTTTCCTTTTCTGGGATTGTCTAGTCAAGTGGGTTCTCATAGCTGCCAAAAGCAACTTTTCAGAAACACTGGTCTCAGGCGACATTTGTATTCACCTTATTTTCAAGGCAAGTATTTCCTGCTCCTAAGTGGCAGCTTCCCACTTTTCCCAAAGCTTTGAGTTTTCCTCTTGTCCCCATGGGGAGCTAATTGATTCTTCCAGGCTCTAAAGCCAGGCTCCATCCATCCAATCCTCATTCCATGACCTTAGAACAAAGAGGAATCGTTGAACCAGAATTGCAACTCTATCAAACCAGGATGCTCAACTAAATCTTTATTATCTCTCATATATGTTTATACTTAAAGACATACTCTGCACGTGAGCTAAACTAGCATATATGTGTCATTTATATATATATATATATATACTACTGTATGTAAAACGTGAAGGGTCCTCTGGTTGAAGTATTCTTATGTTCAGTGGCAATTTATAGACCATCAATTACTTGGGGCTCTGAGCCACGGGCTAGGGCTGCAGCAGGCAAGACCGTGGTCTCTGACCTCCCAGAGCTCACAGTCCAGCAGAAAAGTGGGTACAAACCTCAAGAATCCGGCTGAGTAGAAACTATCCACCCAGTAAATAATTGATGTTAAAAGTACTTTATTGGTCAAAATGTCAACCCTTCTGAATTCAGTGGAAGCCACTCAACGATGGACTTTCTTGAAGTGTGCTTATTGCCATGAAAAAAGAATTAGCATATAGAATTAGCATGGGATTCATTTTATTGCTTTGTGTTGAATTCAAAGACTGTGTACGGGGAAAGTCAAATGATAAGATGAAAAACAGGAGAACTGTAAATCATCTAAGAGAACAAGGTGGACTCAACATATACAGGAAAACGAATACAAACAGCATTTATTTGTAACTAATTATTGGGAGATTGTGAGATTCATCAGAACTAGCTACAAAGATCATCTTGCATATTTTAACCTTGGACCTCAGTACATGAATTTTGCTGAGGGCCCACTTTGAGCATGACCCCGTCATGCTGGCACCACCTACGTGAACCTCAACTCAGTTTGTAATAAATGGCATCGTATCACACCTGTGAAAGGCCATCCCGGTGTGATTCCTCTTACAAAGTAGAGAATCCTTTTTGAAAGTAAATCTGCAGCCCTATCTCAGTTAGAGGAGGCTCTCTGCTGCAACAAACCATCCTCACATTTCAGCAGCTTAACACAGTGGAATTGCTTTCTCGCTCAGGTAACGGTTCCACGTGGTCATTCTGAGGCCAGTCTTCTCCAGCTGGAGGTCCCACCATCTCTTGGAACCTGGAGTTCCTTCCTGAGACCTCTGTTCCCACTGGCAGGTGTGGGGAGGGAAAGAGCATGCGGCGGACCCAGCAGGCTGGGAGGTGTGGTCCAGCTGCTTGTCAGAGAGAAGGAAACTGAGTCGGTGAAAAACTCATCTCTCTGCCAGAAGTCCTGAATGTCTCTGGTGTGGCTTTCATAAGAGGAGAAAATGTATCTGCATATTAAAATCATAACAGGACAGATTTGTTTATTAAGTATATGCTATTGAATGTTATCTTAATCTTTAAAGGTCTTCATTGATTTGACCTTCAAACCAATAAACCAGCTAATAAAAATAGAAAGATTGGGAAATTATTTTGGCCAAATTACTTTTGCATCATTTAGTTGATAGCCCAAGTCCATTAGCAAGTATTGCTGGTACTGAACTTTGATCCATGAAACATACCTTCTTTAGAAAAGAACTCAATGGATCAAACATCGAATAGTGTTCATAAGCAGGGCTAAAGGGGACATACTGATTTAGAGTTATCTCCAAGATGGATATTTAAGTGGAAAAAAGCTACAAAACAGTATATATAGTACATGACTTACATTAGTTGTTTTTTTTTAGATACAGTTGATTTACAATGCTGTGTTAGTTTCAGGTATACAGCAAAGTGATTCAGTTATACAAATATATATATATATATATATATATATTTCCTTTTTCAGATTCTTTTCCATTATAGGTTATTACAAGATATTGAATGTCATTCCCTGTGCTATACAGTAGGTCCTTGTTTATTTTATATACAGTAGTGTTGCACTAGCTTTTGATCACTGTGTAACAAATGACCACAAATGTAGTGGCTTAAAACAACACAAATTTATTATTTCACAGTTTCTGGGGTCAGGAGTCCGGATACTGGCTAGCTGGCGCCTCTTCTCAGGGTCCCACAAGACTGAAATCAGTGATTGGCAGGGGCTGCGGATCTCACCTGAGGCTGGGGGCTCACTGGTTGTTGGCTGAGCCTGGTTCCTTTCTGACTCTCAGACCAGAATCGCCCTTGGCCCCCGTGGACCACCCTCAGCCTTAGTAGCGTGGCCCTCCCATGCACGGCAGCACTTCTTCAAAGCCAGCAGGGCACCTTCCTCCAGCCCATGGTGGCGAGTCTTAGGTGAGGAGACTTACCTAATCATGGGCGTGACACCCCAGCGTCTTCACTGTCAGCCACACTCCAGGGGGCATTTCACAGGAAGCAGGAATCTCAGGGACCTCCCACACTGTTGGTGATTTTTAACAAATCGGACAAGCAGACACGAGTGCAGGAGGAACTCACACCAGGCGTGGCCCTTTGTATTATTCTTGTTTGAATAGTTGTATCTACTGAATAGTTGTATGTTGTATCATCTTCATGCATTACCTGTTCCCTTGAAGCAGTCAGTGAGAATACGAATAGCTGGCTGGTGCTTCTCTGGAGGAAAGCTGTCCTCCCCGGAGCCCACAAAGCAGCATCAATCTGCCCCAGAGAAGATATTGCAGGAGGCTGGCCTGGCCTCGGCCTCTCCCAGTGGAGGGACTCCTGCCTGAGCCTGGAAACACCAGCCCCCGGTGACAAGGAAGGAAGCCTCTTGACAGTTGAAGGCTCCCCCCGAAAAGTCCTTCTGAGTCCTCACAGCTAGAGCCTTCAATACAAACCAAAGTAGTAAAATATACATCCATATGCCTCAGCTCACCAAAGCTGGCTGGGAGATACCTTAGATGATCAGGTGACTCATTTAAAAGAGACCATCTTCCTAGACACCTATCGTTTCATCCAGATATTTTTTTAGTATCTATTTTAAAAATTTTAAGTTCCTTGATCCAACTAGGGTACACCTAGGAAACTATATACTGACGATGCTCTGCTGCTATTTATTCAGTTTCACCTCTGGCCATACAGTGGTTTTGTCTATGATGAGGTGAGCAAGAACATGGTCATGCAGGTAGTGCCACCCTTGAGTGTCTTTCTGTAGCTCAAAAATAGCCTATAAAGTAGGAGTGTAGTCTCCCTACATTGTAAATCTAATCACTCTTAAGAAATAAGGATTTTTAACAACTCTGCCCTAAAAGGCCTGTAGGCATTTTCATGTCAGTAAATTAGCATCTGATAGAAGGATCTAACATTATTGGAGGATGGGTGCCACGTGTCAGAGGATACCTAGTCAAGAAGCACATGTGAATCTGCTTTTGGTCTCCATCATATATGATGGGAGATGGGATCCAACAAACAGAAATGCTCGCCTGCGTCTGCTTTTCTCCCAGATGCTGATGGGAGTGGGAGACGGTCATTGGCAGTGAATGAAGGAAACATTGGGAGACCCTGGCTATGTGAACCAAGGAAAGGAAAGGATTCAACAAAGGGAGCCTTAACAAACAGGTTTCCCCGGTGGGCAATGGATCTTCATCCCCCGGGGGCCCTGGGGGACAGGGCAGAGCACGCGAAGCCCCTGCCCTGGGTACGTGGAGCTGGCATTCCTGTACCAACACCTCTCAGCCATTATTTGAGGGCTGATCCCTGAGAAGGGGTGCTAGCTTCCTAGTGCTTCTGCCTGCCCACCAACTGTGGACCAGAAAATGCCCCAGCAAAGTGGAGAAGTCACAGGGTGGGCGGGTGAGCTGTGGAGAAAGTGCGGGGTGGGGGTGGGGGTGGGGGTGGGGTGGGAGGGCGGGGATTACGGGCAGATTGCAGTGCTGTGCGCTGCACCTGTGTCTACAAATTAAAAACAAACGCTCCACCTTGGCTGCAATTCAACCCCATGCTGTTTGTTTCTTTGCTTTTATTTATTTTAACTGAATTTGCTTTATGTATTTATTTATTTTTGGCCATGCTGCATGCAGGATCTTAGTTCCCCAACCAGGGATTGAACCTGTGTTCGCTGCAGTGGAAACACAGAGTCTTAACCACTGGATGACCACCACCACCCGGGAAGTCCCTCTTTGCTTTTAAATTAATAGATTTATTTTTAAAGAGACTTTTACAGACAGGTTTACAGAATCTTTACAGAAACTTAGCAAACTTATAGAAAAAAAACACTATACTTCCGAAAGTATTATTACTGTATCTTACAGAGTTCCCAATGCTTTTTAAAAACCTGTCATTTTTAGCAATTCATGCAGGAAAATCCCCACGCACATTTGAAAGCCTTATTACAAATTCAATTCTGATTTGTCAAAGAAGAAATCAATGAAGCAATTATTTTGGTTGAAGAAGATGAAAGTACCCTCAATTCTTCTAGGATTGCCAGGATGTGCCCGGTTCAGACCTTTGTGGACAAGGGTCTGTTATGGATGGAATTGTCTCCCCTCACCCGCTCCCCTGCCCAAATGTATATATTGAAGCCCTAACCCCCAATGTGACTGTATTTGGAAATGAAGCCTTTAAGGAGGTAATTATGGTTAAATGAGGTCATAAGGGTGGGCATGACAGTTGGATGGTGTCCTTAAAAGAAGAGGAAGGGGCACCAGAGCTCTCTCTACCCAGGTACCCACAGAGGAAAGGTCACGTGGGAACCCAGTAAAAAGGCAGCGTCTACAAGCCAAGGAGAGAGGCCTCACCGGAAACCAACACTGCTGGCACCTTGATCATGGACGTCCAGCCTCCAGAGCTGTGAGAAGATTAATTTTTGTTTTTTAAGCCCCCAGTCCGTTATGGCAGCCCGAGCTTTGGGGAAAAACTCCAAGCAAAAGTTGGGGGGCTGCACATCCTGCTTTTCTGTTTGAATCAGGAGGAGATTGCCAGGGGCCCAAGGTAAGGCCTAGAGCTAGGCATTTCTGAAGTGACACGGAGACACTCAGAGCACCGCACACGCCCCCGGGCTGTCTGCAGCTGCCAGTCCTGGAGGGGGCCCATCGACCAGCTATCATGACAAATCCCCAGCTGCGAAGTGAATCGCGGAATAAGGCTGTCAGTCATCCTGACTGGATGTGGGAAATAGTCCCACATCCAGTAAATGTCCCCCAAAAGTACGACATTGGAGAAATGTCACCGTGTGATGGCCAATGACCCCCACCGAGCCCCTTGTCAAGTCCCCGCACCTCCTCCAGTGCCCCCATCACCGGCACTGCTCTGGTCTCCACCCCGGTGTGGGTGCTGTTCTTTTACAGACATGTTACCTAAGCAACAATTTGGGTGACAAGAGCTCACCCCCCCCTGCACCTCCTCACCAGAGCACCCTATGGTGTGGGGTTCCTCCCCACCCAGAGCTGCTCCCTCCCCCTCTCCACGGTTTCACTGCAAATATACTCTATGAACTCCAGACCCATTTTGCAAACTCCTGTGAGGAATTTTGTGGGGCTCTGTTTTTAAAGTGAAAAGACATTTGCGAGAGGAAACATTGGGCCGTCTGGCTTGGAAGCAGCATTATTGACTAGTTAGGGGTGAAGTAAGATTAACAATGCCAGGAGCTGCTTGCAAGGGGCATTGAGGTTTTTTACCTGAATCAGTCCAGGGGGCAGAAATCAGCATCGACTAAGTAAAAGCTGGACCAGGAGATTCACGTTCAGACACAGAGCTTACAAGCGTCTGGGAACACATCCCACCCAGGCAATTCTCAGTTTATTTCGTCCTTTCCTAGGGTCTTGATCAGTCATTAAGTTTCTCCAAATCAAATAAGTCTCCCCGTTATGATGGTCCTGTAAAACCAACCTCATGCTGCTCTGAGAACGGTGGAGAATGGCCCCATACACGGAAGTTTGAATACACACTGATAAAAATCAGAGTTTCCACATTTGATGGATATTAAAAATACCAAACTTTTATGACGCTTGAATGTTAAACAGAGTCCACGGGACCAAGGTGACCCCAAGGTGTGCAATAAGGTAAGAAGAAAGATGGGGCAGACGGCCTCGCATCTCTCATATCGAATAATTTCCCTGTTCAGCCTCCAACCACTATGGTGTCTGAATACAGAGGCTGCCCGGCCACAGCTGTTTTTTGTAAATATTCCTTAAAGCTGCCGTTTTCCTGGGGCCTCGTGGAGCCCAGTCAACTAGCCGTGCATCACAGAGGCCCAGCCAGACCACCTTCCATTCTGGTTTCCCTCCTGACACCAAGTTAATCTAAATTCAAGGAGACCAAAGCCTTCCTAGTGGTCCTGGTACGTCAAGGATTACCACCACTGAAAGGGTTTTCTATGATCAGCTTGTCACTGTCTTTGCTACTTAATCTCTTTCTTTCTGTAGCTCAATGGCATCTTCGTACTTTCTCTCTGACTGAAGAAACAGGAGGGTTTTTTTGTTTTTTTGTTTTTTAAATCTCTCTCTCTTCCCTTTTTAACAACTTAGGAAGTTAAAAGCCCAGCTCAGCCTGACCACCTGGCGGGGCGGGTGGCGCCAGCAGCCAGCTGTGACATTGTGCGGGGCCAGCTGTGTTAGGGTCCAGCCCGTGGGATTGTCCCGGCTCCCTCGGCAACCCCCCAGCCAGGGTCCCATACCCATTGTCCTCAGCGTCCCTTGTTTAATGCTGTTTTGCATATTATGGGCACTGGAGTCCGTTAATCAAGTTCACGTCCCGTGTAAGGCCACACAGGGGAGGCCGCGCTGGGTGGACAGCCCACTGGCAGGGCTGACTGTCTTGGCCGTGGCCCTTTCACATGCCTAACGAGATCATTGTGGATCACTAAATACAAGCCCGACCTCGTGACCCTCTGCGGAATCACAGACCCGTGTAGGACACCAGTATTGTCCCCCAGCCCCTGCTCCGCTGCCTTCACACCCCAGAAGCTGAACCTGTGCTCAAAGGCCTCTAAACCTGCTCTGGTCCCCAGTCCCCGAGCCTCAGGCACCCAAGTGAGACCCCCCCACCCAGCCTCAAGCGCTTGGGAACCAGCAGGGCAGCACATCAGCCAACCTGACCACCACCTGTCTAACCCACGTTCTCCTTGCCCTCCCATGAATTTAAGCCCACATCCTCTGATCATCTCACTGCCAACACTGGCTGTGATCATAAGAAGGAGAGGGGGAAGCTCATGCCCAAAATGCCTCTGGGGTCTAATTGTTCTGGTCCAGCCTCTGGGAGGAGAACGGCAGAGGGCCAGGCCTTCCCATCTGAAACATCGGATGGTGGTGGATGGAATTGCTGTCCCTTCAGGCCCCAGAAGATCCCCAGCACTGTGCACCCATTTACCCTCGCACCTCGCCCCCCACGCTGCCCACACTGCACGATTTTCACGTGGATGACCAAACTGGACAGAACCTAAAACTGAAACCCTTCCTTCCCTGAACTTGAGCAAATGAGCCTCACTCTCTCAGGTTACGACAGGGCCTTCCCGGCAGCTCAGACCGTAAAATCGCCCTGTCGCCTGGGCCTCTCCACTATGCCGTGTGGGATCGCAGGAAGCCTCTCCCAGCAGAAAGTCACACGTGCTTTATATCATTATTTCGTAAGTAAAAATCGAGGTTTTCATCACCCAAGAGCAGCTTTCCCCCCACCCCCCCACCATGACTTAGCAAAGCAGGGTCCCTCTTCCCAGAGACCTGATGTTTTTAAAACATTAGTTTTGCTTCCCCTGCTCTCCTGACAACTCCGAGGGCACGGCTAAACCTGGACAGACAAGGAAAGCAGTAAAGGTTTTTCATTAGATCCTTTTCAAATTTTATCTCTGAAGCAGGAATTTTCATGCAACACCAATTTCAGGTTCAGGGAGCCAGAATATGATTTTGGTCTGTCTCTGAAGAATGTGGCTTTGTCTGAGAGGCTTTACTGTTTGTTGATGACACACTCCTGCTTAGTACTGGGCTATTCGTTGTTCATTTTGCTGTAGCCACACAGCCTTCCTTCGGGCCCCTAAACACCCCAGGGCTGATCCCACCCCAGGCCCCTTGCACATGCTGCTTCCTCTGCCTGGCTCTCTTTTCCCTGTGCCTCTTTCTCTCCCTCAGATCTCAGCTCAAATGCCTTCTATTTGAAAAGGACTTCTGACTATCTTAGCACAAGTAGTTCCTAAACCCACTCTGTTGTCTTAGAGGTGCCTTTTCCTCTTTGGATTTGTCTCACCTGACTGTCTTGTTTGATTGTCTGCCTGTATGTGGACCTTGTCCCTTGCTCTCCTGGAACAAAATGACTGGTACACAGTAGGCACTCAATGAATGTCTGTTGGAGGAATTCTGCTTGGAAGATAAGGGAAAGCCACGTGATATTCTTGTTGGGGCCCATTTGGATATTTCTTGCTTCTCTTATTTTTTTTTTCATTAAAAAAATTATTTACTTTTTTATTTACTTAATTGAAGTATAGTTGGTTTGTAATGTTTCAGGTGTACAGCAAAGTGATTCAGAATATATATATATATATATATATATATTCTTTTTCAGATTCTTTTCCATTATAGGTTATTATAAGTTATTGAATATAGCTCCCTGTGTTTTACAGTAGGTCCTTGTTGTTGATCTATTTTATATAGAGCAGTGTGTACCTGTTAATCTCAAATTCCCAATTTATCCCTCCCTCCCCTGCCTTCCCCTCCGGTATAACCATAAGTTTGTTTTCTATGTCTGCGAGTCTATTTCTATTTTGTAAATAAATTCATTTGTATCTTGCTTCTCTTTTAAGATTATATTTTATGATAGCACCAAGCAAACTGGTCCGCTGGATTTGCCCCCATGGAGTCTGCACATTTAAAAAAATATACATATACATATAAATCCTGTTATCACTCCCCTTTAGTAACCAAATGTCAGCTGTGCTCTTTACCCTCCTGGTTATTATCCATAAAACGAAATCCACTTCAAATTGCTACTACGTGGAGAAACCAGGAGCACATGTGCTATAAGAGCTTTGAAGGATCATTTCAAAAATCCATTCTACCAAGTTTCCCCTTCTCTCCTTCAGAGCTCTTTCTGCACAGAAGCACCATCTCCCGAGCTGCGGAGGCTTCTTGGGAAGAAAACCCTTCAAGCCACAAGATGTTTGGACCAACACTTTCCTCCTTCACTGTGGTTACTCTATTCATAAAATACAGTAAAGTTTACTCATTTCTGTTTATATTCTGATGGGGTTCAGGGCAGGCCACCCCCAAATATGCCACATTGGCATGTTGATTATTTTGAATTAAAGTTTCTTAAGAAGGAGCCGGTGGGGGCTTCCCTGGTGGCGCAGTGGTCGAGAGTCCGCCTGCCGATGCAGGGGACACGGGTTCGTGCCCCGGTCCGGGAAGATCCCACATGCCGTGGAGCAGCTGGGCCCGGGAGCCGTGGCCGCTGAGCCTGCGCGTCCGGAGCCTGTGCTCTGCAGCAGGAGAGGCCACAACAGTGGGAGGCCCGCGTACCGAAAAAAAAAAAAAAAAAAAGAAGGAGCCGGTGCAGAAAGGGCACTCTGACCTTCCTCTGTCCCCATGAAAGCGAGAACTATTTCTCCCAGGTGAAAGGTGCCCTCCTGCACCAGGAGTGGAGAGACACCCTTGTCACCAGAGACGGGGTTCACAGGCACTAGAGGCTACATAAACTAACCTTGTTACTTCTTCACTAATTTTTTACTGCCCCAGACCAAACATCTCTGTCTGGTCAATTCCTCACAAATTTATTGTTTCTTTGTCTAAATGGTATAAAAGCTGCCTGCTTTGGTCACTTCTTTGAGTCATATTTCTGTGAGCGCCTGTACATGTAAAATTAAAATGTGTTTTTTTTCTCCTGTTAATCTGTTTTGTGTCAACTTAATTATTTGGCCAGCCAAAGAACCAAGAAGGGCAGAAGGAAACGTCTTCCTCCCCTACAATTTCATTGTACAGTTTTTCCAGATTGTTGTTCATTTAATTTTTTCTGAGTATGTGAAAATTAACATGGTTCAAGACCTGTGGTTGCCAAAGGGGATGGGGGGGTGGGAGAGGGAAGGATTGGGAGTATGGGATTAGCAGATGTAAGCTAGTATATATAGGATGGATAAACAACAAGGTCCTACTGTAGAGCACAGGGAACTATATTCAATATCTTGTGATAAACCATAATGGAAAAGAATTTGAAAAAGAATGTATGTAGATGTATAATGGAATCACTTTGCTGTACAATAGAAATGAACACACTATAAATCAACTATATTTCAGTAAAATAAATTTAAAAAAAAGAAAATTCACATGGTTCAAAAGTCAAATCTACACCAAAAGGTGTTCTAAGAAAAGTGGTTTCCCTCCCGCCCCCATCTTCACCTCTCCATTTTCACCCCACTTTCTCTCCACCCTGTTCTAACACGTTCCCTATAGTAACTAATCTTGTTGCTTTCTGGTTTACCCTCCCTGTATTTCTTCCTAAAAAAAAAAAGAAAATGTTGCCCATAAATGCACATTTTCTTATTTCCCACTCTTTCTTACACCAAAGGAGGGAGGCTGCAGATACTCCTTTGCACTTTGCACTTGGCTTTCTTCACTCAACAGCATATCCTGGAAATTGCTCCATGGCAGGTCACAGGCATCTTCCTCAATGTTTTCTATAGCTGCTCCTCTGCAGAGATGTATATCCTTTATTCAAATACTCTCCTGTGATTGGGCCCCCGGGAAGGTTTCAGCACTTTGCAACAATAAACAATGTTGCAGTGAATAATCTCACGTATGTGTGCTTTTGCATTGTTCAAGATGCGTCTTTAGCATAAATTCCTTGAATTGGTGTTGCTGGGTCAAAGGCAGGTGCCTGTGTAGTTTTGTTCGCCGTTGCCAGGTTCCCCTCCTCCAGAGCGGCAGCAACTCGGATTCTCACTGGCGTGTCTCAGAGGGTCTATTTGCACCACAGCCTCATTAACAGAGCATGCCGTGGAGCTATTTAATGTTCTCCGATTTCACAGATGAGATATGGGGTCAGCGTCATTTTAACTTGCATTTCTCTTTGTATGAATAAGATTGAGCATCTCTTCTCATATTTAAGGGTTTTTTGTATATCCTCTCATTGTGAGTTGTCTGTTCATATCTTTTGTCCATTTTTCTATTCAATTTTTGCTCTTTTCTCTTTTATGTGTGAAGAAGCCTCCCTATATGAGTGACATTAGCCCTTTGTCTTGATATATGTTGAAAATATTTTCTCCCAGTTTATCTTTTGACTTTGCTTCTGGTGCATTCTGTCAGGCAAACTTCAAAATTTCTTTTACATAGTCACACTTGTCAGTCTTTTCTTTTATCACCTTTGGATCATGAGGCACAGTTAGCCTTTTCAAAATTGCAGGTTATATAGGAATTCACTGCATTTTCTGCAAATGCTTGTATAGCTTCATTTTTTTACATTCAGATCTCTAATTCTTTTGGATATTATTCTTGTATACAGTGTGAGATCCCCAAACTATTCAGTTGTCAGAGCATCATTGATTAAAAGTCCCATCTTGAGAGGAGAGAGGAGGGATAAGAAAAAGGAAGGCAGGAAGGGGCAGGAGGACACACCTTTACATCTTTCCTCTGCACGTTCCTCATCGCAGACAAACCCAATGCCCAGCACGCCCAGCAAGGGCGTGTCTGATTCTCAAGGGGCCTGGGCTCTGCCCCCACCACTGAGCTGTTCCTACTCAGGCCTGAGCTTGAGTCCAGGACCTGGAGGTGGCTAAAAGCCAAGTTCAAGTGCCCAGTTGTTTGTGGGGAAGAGAGGCCTGGGGGCAGCGGCTCAGAAGTGACAAAGTTCCCTGCAGACTCTGTAACGTCCGGCCTGTCAGAGCCCGCGTGTCTGATTTGCTGGCCCCAGCCGGTCGCCAGTTTTACCCACACAACTGGAAGAGTCAGAAAAAGCCCCCAGGCCTCCAGACTCTGGGCTGGAAGGCTGCAGACGATGAGACGCCGCTGATGAAGAGATGGTAGGAGGCAGTGGGTCCCCTGTCCTTCTAGGTGCCTCTTCTCTCTCTCTTATCCGTTTTGGCATGGAAGTCTCTGGAAGCTTTGACAGTGGGGGCTACCACACTGAGCTGTCCTCCAGAACAATAACAGTGCCAAGAGCATCCCCCTGCCCTGGGGACTTACCCTGGTCTCATATTTTGATACCGCCTCCTGGGTCTTCCCACAACCTCTCGAGGTTCGATTTATTATTATAGCCATGTTGCAGATGGAGAAACTGAGGCTCAGACAGGTTGTCATTCTTGCTGAGGTCATTCAGTGGTCAGTAAAGTCGACGGAGGAACAGGATTTAAATCCAGCTCTCACCTTCGCAACGCCTGAGACTGTTACCAGGGAGATGGGTTTCTCATTGTCACCGTGGTTTTTTAAAAAAATAAATTTATTTATTTATTTTTGGCTGCATTAGGTCTTCGTTGCTGTGCGCAGGCTTTCTCTAGTTGCAGCGAATGGGGGCTACTCTTCATTGCGGTGCACAGGCTTCTCATTGTGGTGGCTTCTCTTGTTGCAGAGCACGGGCTCAAGGCGTGTGGGCTCAGTAGCTGTGGCACATGGGCTTCGGTAGTTGTGGCTTGCAGGCTCTAGAGCACAGGCTCAGTAGTTGTGGTGCACGGGCTTAGTTGCTCTGCTGCATGTGGGATCTTCCCAGGCCAAGGCTCGAACCCGTGTCCCCTGCATTGGCAGGTGGATTCTTAACCACTGTACCACCAGAGAAGCCCCATGTCACCATGCTTAATAAGCAAAAAAATTATCTCATGGGTTTGAGATGCTGACTTTTTAGTTGCTCATTTCACCACATGCAAGAAGTCAATTATGTCCCAGTTTGCACCCCAGCTCTGGGTTGTTACAACCAACCCCAGGCCCAGCCAGCAGGAAAGTCTAAAAGAAATTGACAGGCTGAACTGTCCAAATGACATCTTCAAAATAACGAAGTGTTTTCCAAAGGTGATACAATATTAAGTAAAAAAAATGATTTCCTGGGTAGACCAGGTGCCAGTTGTACATTTAAAATGCAAATGGTCTGAGCTAGGCACACTTAAAAAGTCCAGAGGTACAACTGACTAACGTCAAATACAGAATGTCTTTCCATCCTTGGCATTCATCTGCCGGTCACATTGTCTGTTAAAAGTAGTCATTTTGAAAGCAGTAATTCACTCTCTACAGTCCTTCCTTAACACAATTTCAGCCTGCAATTTAGATGATAGGAAAATTACAACCTCTGTGCACTATATTATGTGGTATAAATGTTATTACAATTAAGCCTGCTATGAACACACACACACACACACACACAAACAGACCCCAAAACAACTGGTCTTTGATTTAGTCTAAATAACCATTTCCTATAAACCAAGGGGTTTCTGTTAGTTCAGTGGAAAATGGGGCCCAAAGAAGTCTCAAACAAGAGACCAAGTGTCCTGGTTTGGACAAAAGCTGGCCTGGAATGGGACCAAGCGGGAGATGATATGAGAAGGTCTGAGTTTTACCTTTGTTGGTCAGGAAATGAGTATGGGTCTCACCTAACATGGTGAGTGTTACCAGCTAGCATTAATGCCAGAACTTCAGGGTGATCCAAGAACTTTCTCTTTCAGCTCCAAAGCCACTTGGGAACAGTGATTTCAACCGCCCAGATCTCTTGATTCTGCCCTGTCACTTACACCCCAGAGCCACTTTCTTGGATAAGAATGTCACATTTTGTTCTAGATTATCACAGTTGCTCCCTAACTGTCCTCTTAGCCAAAGATATATTTGCTCTCCAGTTTATCCTTAAGACTGTTGTTCAGATGATGACTATCAATTGCAGATCTAGTTAAGTTACTCTGTTCAAAACCCTCGAAGGCTCTCCGAACACTGTTCCATGCCACAGTGTTGTTCTTTGTCAGGAATGCCACTCCCCGACTCCCCTCCCACCTTGGACATTCCTTGTCATCCTTGACAGCTGGTTCAGGACCCTCCCTTCCAGGAGGTCTACTCCACTAACCTCCCCAGTGGAGTACATCTCTCTCTTCACCCATCTGTGCTCCTTCTGTATCTGCGATATACATTTACTGTAGCACTTAATGGAACTGTGTGTGTTCATGGCTGGACTCTTCTTAGGAGCAGCGACTATGAGACAATCAGTACTATTCCATTTCAGGGCCTTCCTGATATGGTTAAAAAATGAAAATAAATTAGAGAATATCAATATAAGGTTTCAAAGCATGTTGGGTGTTGTATGGTTACCGTCTTCTTTTTTTTTTTTTTTTTTTTTCAGTACGCGGGCCTCTCACTGTTGTGGCCTCTCCCACCGCGGAGCACAGGCTCCGGACGCACAGGCCTAGTGGCCATGGCTCACGGGCCCAGCCGCTCCGCGGCATGTGGGATCCTCCCGGACCGGGGCACGAACCCGCGTCCCCTGCATTGGCAGGTGGACTCTCAACCACCGCGCCACCAGGGAAGCCCCCCCAGAGCCACTTTTGACCTGACTTAAAGTTAAGGAGATTTCCAAAGCTGTAAGAAAGGCTGCTAATTCAGAAAATCAATCCTAACTTACCTGGTTTTCAAATAGTCCTTAGGAACTGAGCTAATCTGGATTCTTTTCAGACTTGTAAACCTTTCGCTGCAAACAGAGCCCCAGCACACCGCTGGAATGACAACCGTGCTGAAGTTTATTAGTCAGCTAGGAAAGGTCTTCTAAGCGAGCATAGGGTGTGAAAAGGCCCAATTTTGATAGTGGATGTGCTTTTCTGAGCTTTTAATTCCGTGTTTAATTGGGCACAAAATTCAGGCTCTCAGATTGAGCGTGGGTGCTGGCCAGAATAATCAGATCAGCGGTCAAACGGCATGGCAAGGGACTACCAACTTTAATTCAACAGCACCAAGAAAGCTCTCAAGTGAAGTCTGTGATGTTAAAGTCTCTAAGGACCAGAAGACTGTGAGAGATCGTCTTGATTGGGCTAAGAGCCTCGCTGACATGAAGAATGTTCAATAATAAACAAGCAACTTTCCAACTCTGACTGTGGCAACAGCTGCCACATCCCAGGCCACCAAATGTGGCCAATAGTGCTCACCTAGCTGGACCCACATGAGCAAACCAGGCCGGTGCCAGAGCCGCCAGCCTTCCCGCCCTCCACCTTTACCTGAAATTTTGACATCATGACAGGTGAGAGGCGGTCGGCCTACAACGTGGGCTCAGCACAACTTCTTTCTGATTGAACAAACTGAAATGCTGTCCATTTTGAAAAGACACACTGTTAGTGGTTTGAACATGTGTTTTCAAATAAAGTGTTTATCATTGACCATCGGTCGGTAACCAAAATTTCCATAGAACAATGAGTCATTTTCTGTTTTCTTTTGTTTTATTAGTTGCTATTTCTACTATGATTCTTTACCTTCATGCCGTTCTTTCTCTTATGACTTATGTCTTCCTCCCTCCCTCCTTCCTTCCTTCTTTCCTTCTTAGGTTATAAACAAGAAAATTTTATTTCTCACAGTTCCGGAGGCTGGGAAATCCAAGAGCCAGACACCAGCATGTTTGTGCTCTGGTGGGAGCCCTTTTCCTAGTTCTTAGTTGGTGCCTTCTCACTGTGTCCTCACATGGTGGACTTACTTCCTCTTTTTTTTTTTTTTTTTTTTTTTAATATTTATTTATTTGGCTGCACCAGGTCTTAGTTCCAGCACGCGGGATCTTTAGTTGTGGCGTGTGGGATCTAGTACCCTGACCAGGGATTGAACTCGGGCCCCCTGCCTTTGGAGTGCAGAGTCTTAGCCACTGGACCACCAGGGAAGTGCCCTTCATTTCCTAATAACTGCACTGAAGATTAAAATTTTTCTTCTCAGTATAATTTAGCTCTGCCACACATATGTTGATCTGTAGTGTTTTGGATCTAGATATTTTTGGGAAAATTTCCACTATCGTTTTTTTTCTTTAACACATGAATTTTTCAGGTGGGTGTTTTCAGTTTCCAAAAAGTGAAAGGTGTTTTGGCTGTCTTTTTAGTATTAATTTCTAACTAAGTTTCATTTTAGTCAGAGAACAGGCTTCTAACCTATCAACTCTTTGAGGTTAGCTAAGAATTTCTTCACTTAAATATGCTGTGAATGGGGCTTCCCTGGTGGCGCAGTGGTGAAGAATCCGCCTGCCAACGCAGGGGACGCGGGTTCGTGCCCCGGTCCGGGAAGATCCCACATGCCGCAGAGCGGCTGGGCCCGTGAGACATGGCCGCTGAGCCTGCGCGTCCGGAGCCTGTGCTCTGCAACAGGAGAGGCCACGACAGTGAGAGGCCCACGCACCGCGATGAAGAGTGGCCCCCGCTCACTGCGAGTGGAGAAAGCCCTTGCACAGAAACGAAGACCCAACACAACCAAAAATAAATAAAAAAAATAAACAAATAAATTAAAAAAGAAAATATTCTGTGACTGTTTTAAAAAAGAAAACATCTTCTCCGTAGGGTCAAGACATCTAAATACATCTCTTAGATCAAGTGGATTGGCACTATTCGTTTGTGTTATCCTGAACAGTTTTCAGTTTGCTTTAATTTCTCTGCTTCTGAGACTTGGGTTACAATCCCCCATTATGTTTGTAAATTTATTTACCCATGCTCCTTGGTTAGCCTCTGCTTTATATATATCAAGGTGAAATGGTTAGGTTTATGAATGCTTTATCATACGTAAGGATATTTCCTTTACAAAACCTGTCACGTCTCTTTTCCTGTATTACCACTTTTTACCCTAAATTCTACTTTTGTCTGCTATGGATACAGCTACCAGCTCTCTCTGGCTTAGTACTTACCCAGAATATCTTTTCCAGCCCTTTATTTTCAACCTTTCTGTGTCATTTTGGAGCAATTTATAAGTACTCTTGGACTTATTTTGTTTTTCAAAAAACACAAAGAGCTTTAAGATCACTCAGTAATAAATCTAGCCTAAGGCTCAGAGATAAAAAGAACTGTCCTCAGAAAGAGGTTCTTCAAATACTTAAAACAACTTGAAAATCTATAGGAATTACAGAAACAAAATTAGTTCCCTTCTTTATTTGCCCATCTCGACTTGGGAGTTTTTGAAACCTGAAGCGGATGGCTTTCCCGCCCCCCCCCCATCCCCCTGCCCCTTACCTTTCAGGGAAATCTTGGACAACAGCCCTCGGAGGCTGAGTCCTAAAGATCATTTCCCCAATAGGAAGGCAATAATGGTGAAACAGCCCTCTACGCCCTTTGGGGAGTGTTATGTTTAGAAGAGAAAAAGATCCCTAGAAGCCTTTGTGAGAGATGACTGAGTGTTTTTATCATCTGTGATAGGGACTTTTCCCCCATAAATACACGGCATTCAGTAACACAATCTCCTTTCGCAGCAACATGCACTTGTCCTTCAAAGCCACTTTTCCTTCAACCATGTGACCATTCAGCAGAGAAAAATCAGCCCGTTTACATAACAGCTGTTAGTGTGAGAGTTGACATATTACTTCAGGGCCTTCCGCCTATAATGGGTTTTTCAAATGTGTTGCCATGTTCAGTTGATTAGTTGTGGGTGATCTGAAATGTCAAACTATTAGCCTTGACAACTACTGCCAAGGTTACTATCTTCGGAAAATATCTTTTTAATAATATAACTGTTTGTAAGTGGAAAAGGTGATGCTCAAAATACAAAATAACGATAAGTGTGGATTACCGAACCACTGATGGCTTCGGTTTTTCATTCTCCTTGGTGATGCATGGTCTGGGGGCTTCTTTTTAATGAGAGAGCACCACCATCCCAGCCCTGAGCTGCACACATGTGGATTGCAGGATGGCAAATAGAGCACGGGGAAGAAAGGGAAAGCAGACAGAAACAAAAATTCTGGATTAAAGAGTTCTACCTTCTCCTGCGGGAACGATGTCTGTAAAGTCACTTCCAAGCCCACCCACAGATGAAGGTTTGCAAAATCTGGCCCCAGTATGGAAGGGAGTCTTACAATCAGAGTTTGCACATTTCGATCCTCAAGATGGTCCTTCACTCTCACCTGTACGGCACCCACTCAAGGGCACCCAGCGTTTTTATCAACTGTCTTCTAATCAGTGGTATCTCCAATTATAGTCAACTCTTTCCTGGCCCTTTGCTCCACATGCACTAAGTTTCTGTCACTGTCCACTTCTTCTGTTCCATCCCTAAACTGGCGTGCGTGACAGTCATTACCAACAACTGAACGTATGACACAGGGACATCGAGTGGGCTGTGACTCTACCAGGCATCCAGGATGTACCGTCCCCCTGTCAGTAAGGGGTCAATGCATCTGCCCCTCTTGGGAAAGATATTTCCATTATAATCCAGGCTTCCTGGAAATTGTACTTTAGCCCAGGGATCTCTGCTGGGCTGGGAAATGCTGGTAGAATAAACCAACAAACAATTCTGATCTTTTCTTTCTGATCAGAGTGACACCGACACTTACCCAATAAGAGGGAATCCACGACGAGAATGACCACCACCACCACCAGGAGTTCATAGGCCAGGGCCTGGACTGAGCCACATCATCAGGGTTTCAGCAAAAGGAGAAAAAAAACCACACACACATCACGACATCTCCATGTGAACGAGCACAGAGAAGCTGTGATGTTTTCTTTTTCTTGCTCTTCACAGCAAGGCCTATCGACCTCTTCCGCAGGAATCTGTCTTACTCAGTGGGGGAAGTGGGGAAGGATTTATACAGGAAGAGAGGAAGATTGAAGAAACATTTTATAATCTATGAAAATACGAGAAACAGTACATCTTTCCTGCATTTGGTTTTTTGAAGCCGAGGCTCTAAAACCACGATACCTGGATCCCAAGTCAGATTGATAGTGGAGATTTCAGGCAATGTGTCAGGCTGGTGGGGAGGCTGTTTTGGGGTTATTTTGGGGATCATTTGTTATCACAGTTTGAAGGACCCTAAAGAAGGATGCCAGCTCTCCAGGAGGGCTGGGACCACAACATCACGTGGAGACCCGTGCAGGGTAACTCTGCCTCAGCACGACTCTGGCTTTTCACATCTGCCCCGCACCACAGCCCCCTTTCCAGAATACCTGGAGATGTGGAGAACTCACTTACAGAAAAAAAATTTTTTTTCTGTAAGATAGATGCAAATGTCAAAATATTGTTTATTTAATCATCACAATACAAAATAGTGATTAATGAAAAAAATTTAATGGATACAGATTCTGAAATTTGTTACAGATTTTGGTTAAAACAGGTACATGTGTATATATGTCCATGCCACTCTCTCACTTTGTCACATATATACACTACCAAACATAAAATAGATAGCTAGTGGGAAGCAGCCACATAGCACAGGGAGATCAGCTCGGTGTTTTGTGACCACCTGGATGGGTGGGATAGGGAGGGTGGGAGCGAGGGAGACACAAGAGGGAGGAGATATGGGAACATATGTATATGTATAACTGATTCACTTTGTTATAAAGCAGAAACTAACACACCATTGTAAAGCAATTATACTCCAATAAAGATGTAAAAAAAAAAACAGGTACATGGGTGGAACTTGAAGAAATACTGAGTTAAAATGAATGAAGTCCAAACATCACCAAACAAATTGTGTCAAGGGAGTTATTTTAAACGTGTATTTTTGTTACTTGTTTCTAAAGCTGAGATCTCTACTTCATTTTATTGAAAGCCATCTCTGTTTTAAATGCATAAAATAAAATTCAGAGAATTAGGAAGGGATCCAATACCTTAAAATACGGCATCAAAATATTTTAAAAACCAAATGTGTTTTATGATCATACGTGAACTTAATGATTAGGGCATTCAGTCACAGGATCTAGGGGTGAATTGTAATCCCTGTAATTTTAAGGTAGTCACGAGCATAAATGGTAGTTTGTTATCACTGCAACAAGTGTAACATTGTGTGAAAATATCTGATTTCTATTGATGACAAAGTCATGGTTACTATTGATACTAGTGTGGTTTGTTGTCTATATTAGGAAATGCCAAATTTTAGTCAGAGATTTGCAAAAAATGATAGAATTTTTTTCTCATTCGAGTTCATAGATGCTCTGAATTCCAACTATGGACCTCACGGGGGTCCACAGACCCCTGATTGTGAACCAACATATTTCTTATAAGTCACATCACTTACTGCATTCAGGGTCTAGCTTTTTTAAGAAAGGCACTGCCCCCTTCCTGTTCCAGCACAAACCCAAGCCCTGCCCTCTAAGGCTCACAGAGGTCATCTTGGAAACACCGCCCTTGCCATTACGGGCCCTCGGTGTCCAATCACAGACCTTGAGACACTTCTTCAAGTCACAGCCGGCTTACCTACTGGAAATCTCGAACGTTTAACCATTTCACTGTGACAGTGGAGTGAAACATTGTTCACATCTACAGTTCCTTCTGGAATAACTGTTGAGCCTGGAAGTTCCACAATTTCCCCACTCTTGATCAGAAGCTCCAACAGAAAAGACTTCTTGGCTGCTGAGTTACTGAAAAAGAAAGAAATGGATATTTTTTTCTCAAAATTTCTTTGACTCAAAAAATTTTAATTAATGCCATTAATTAAACCATCCAATAATATCCAATATCTAGTAAATACCCAATTAAACTCATATTGGACTATCTTGAGAGGCAATGTAACATGGTGGATGTGTCTTCAGGGTCAAACCGATCTGGGTTCAAATTCCAGTCAGATGTTTAATAAATATGACCCCGAGTATTTAATCTCCCTGAGCCTCAGTTTCCATAGAAGTAAACTATAGAGAGTAGCACATACCCCAGAGCAGCGTTGGGAGCACGAAATGAAGCAGTGAGATGTTTGCAGACACTTAGAGCCTTAAACATCAAGGTCTATAAAGCAAATGTCGTTATCACTCTCTCCAAACACAATTATTCCTACCACCTCCATTTTTTGTTGTGTGGCTCCTTCTAGCAACGGTATAGATATCAATTTCCTTATCAGAAAGTGCTGTGCTCCACTCTTGAGATTTCTCATGAAAAGGTTAATTGGGCCTCTCATTGTTGTGGCCTCTCCCGTTGCGGAGCACAGGCTCCGGACGCGCAGGCTCAGCGGCCATGGCTCACGGGCCCAGCCGCTCCACGGCATGTGGGATCTGCCCGGACCGGGGCACGAACCCGTGTTCTCTGCATCGGCAGGCGGACTCTCAACCACTGCGCCACCAGGGAAGCCCTGGAGAAACATCTTTTCATAGCCTATGTCAACTCCCCCACAAGGAATAAATGCCCAGTTTCTGGCACAGAGAAAGAATTGCAAATATGGGGGTGGAACAGGAATCGGAGCAAGAAACTGTCAAAAAACAAAAATATTACACTGATGGTCTAATAACAAAATTGCAAGGAGGTCAACTGCGTTCTGAATACCAGACAGAAAGTTGGCTCTTCATGGGAACAGGGCTATTGATTCAAGTAACAAAGAGCACTGTGTAAATTGCTATTTCTTTTTTATTTTCAGTCTGGTAAAATCAATTCCTTTAAACATTGCCTCAAATCCACGGGAGCAGCCAATTTAAATGCAACCCACTATTTTAAGCTCCCTCAATTTAAAAAAATTCAGTTTTTGGTACCTATTTGAGCCAATGATTAAAATATAACCTAAAAGGATTGATGCTGGTGAGAGACCAAAAGAGTTGTACCATATCATGGGTCGTTCTTGCTGTTTTCTAGGTCCTTTTAGGAAATATGGGTCAAATCATGAGAATTTAAATGTAAGGTGATCTATAAAGTAAGCAACAGAAAGTAACCTCCTTCAGAAAGAATGCTTCTTTCCTCCAACTGTTGTTCAGTATCAAACACCTTTAAATCGATAGTAATGATAACAACTAACATTTCTTGAGCATTTACTTACTACATGCTGGTCACATGAATTGCCTCATTTATCCTCCACAAAACCCTAGCAGGCAGGTCCCATTATCATTGCATTTTACAGATCTGAAACTGGCTTATGGAGGTGCAGTTAATGCAGAACAGAAAGCAGAAGGGAAAGTTAATTTATATGTTAAGGTGTGTCCATGGGCAAAAACCCTTCAACACAGGCTTATTCTTGCATCACCAGCTAAACATGTCACAACTAGCCATCTCTCCATAGCTCTTCTTTTTTTTTTTTTTAATTAATTAGCTAATTTTATTTTTATCTGTGCTGGGTCTTTGTTGCTGCACGTGGGCTTTCTCTAGTTGCAGTGAGCAGTGGCTTCTCTTGTTGTGGATCACGGGCTCTAGGCGTGTGGGCTCAGTAGTTGTGGTGCACAAGCTTCGTTGTTCTGCAGCATGTGGAACCTTCCTGGACCAGGGCTCAAACCCGTGTCCCCTCATTGGCAGGCAGATTCTTAACCACTGAGCCACCAGGGAAGCCCCACAGCTCGTCTTTCATGAAACTGCAAACTCCCCCACATAGAGTGGTCCATCAGCTTTGCCCATTCCTGGCAATATTTGTGCAGAAATCTTCAGTCCAGGAGCTGGAATTTCTGGCATCAGAACTTGCCTAACAGACCCAGAAGATGAGGGCTCCATCCTCTCGCTGCCCACCCTCGGTCAGTGGCTCCCCGAGGAAATGGTGAGGATCCACGAGGGAGGAAAAACCCCAGTGATAAATAGCTGGACATCTCCCCTTCCCCTTAGCAACACTGAAATGAGGGTAAATCATTTTACTCTTCAAAATGTTTGCTGTGAGGGGTGTGAGCACTGTCACAGAAAGACTTCTGGAAGAGACGCAAAGTAACAAGCATTGTCGGAATGTTGACTATGACAGTGCAAAAGCACTTCTTCCAGAGATGCCTAGATGTTCTGGGGCCCTTTACTCTCCCTCTCCCCACATGTGATCTCCTACGCAGTTTTTTCTCGTAGAAATGCTGGTATCCGGTGAAAAATCTAGCTTTGAAATCCTGGCGTTCTCACCAAGAGGCAAGGTGCTTGCCGGACAATGCTACCAGAGACAGGTCTCTCTTCTAGATTATTGAGTGTAAGAGTTTCACTTTTAAAATCGTACTCATCCCAATTGCTGAGATGAAGCATTCAGGACATTGCTATTGCTTTTTCCTCTGGATTAAATCAGGCTTAGATATGTAAATTGATGAAATTGAGGGGTTTTAAATCAACGTCCCACCCTGGTTGTCTTTATTTTGGCTTTGTGATGTTAACAATGAAGAGAGCAAAGTTTAATATTTAATTTACCAAGAATCTTCCCAACCCACTAAAGAAAACTACACATTTTCATTATACACTGAGTTTCAACCACCTGACTTCATAGAAATGGGCACAGAGATCGATGAAGGAAAGATCAAGGTTGTTAACACCATGGAAGGACCATTGTACTCAAATCACTAAGCATTGCTTGTTACCTTCCAAGTCCCTGGTGTTTCTATAGGCACCGAGGAGTGAATGAGAAAGGAAATTCATAGTTACCTTTACTGAGTACTTTTACATGCCAGGCACTGTACTGCTCACTTTGCACAGACATTGATTTGAGTCTTACTTTTTCTCCAGGAGGTAAAGCATAGTAATTTCCATTTGAGACACAAGGACACTTCAAGTCAGAGAGGTGAGTGACTTTCCAAGCTCCCACAGCTGGTAAGTGGTTGGGCATCGCATGACCTTTGCCCTGAAGAAATGTATATGCAACCTAGGGAATGAAACGCAAGTGCACAAAGGCAGGCCATGCAACCTACTTGGGGAAACACTTAGGCGGAGGTCTGGAGGTATATGAAATCTGCTGGCTACAAAATAGGCAGATCTGTTATATGGTTTGCCTTCAGGATCATCTCAGCATGATTGTAAAGCCCAAATTTCTCACATTCTGCCAAGTTCCCACCAGCGGTAACTTGATGTTCGTATTAGAGTTATACTAGTTTATTGGGGCAGCTTTTCCCACGTAGATCATAACAAATAGGCTTTAAAAACTTCCAGAGTAATGGCACTCCTTTTGTATTCAGATGGACTTCTTACAATATTCTGGGGAATTACCCAATAATAACTCATACAGCATCTTGATGAAAAGATAATGGTATATCCATTGCATATGGGTTTTTTTGGGCCATGGATGAAAAATGAAGGCATCTAAAGGCTAATCACGTTATCTAAGGTCTAACAGCAAATCAAATGAAATTACACTGGTGTGAGAGTTTGCCGGAGTGGAGAGCACTACCAAATATGAGGTGTTATTACGAAGAAGGCTGATCCTCCGTCACGTCTGGACCACCACACTCGACATACATTTTACTGGCTATAATCTGGGACTTGCCGTCAGTGGGATCTTCTAGTTTTTTCACTCCTTTAACAAATACTCAAATGCCAGACACCATGCTCTTGAACTAGGAAGCAGAGGACACCTCGGGGAAAGGAGAGAAGCAAGAGAGGAGCTTTTCTAAGTGCGAGGAAGAATCAGAGTTCAGGCTATCGGAGATTTTTTTTTTTTTTGCGGTACGCGGGCTTCTCACCTTTGTGGCCTCTCCCGTGGCGGAGCACAGGCTCCGGACGCGCAGGCTCAGAGGCTCCGGACGCGCATGGCTCACGGGCCCAGCCGCTCCGCGGCATGTGGGATCTTCCCGGACCGGGGCAGGAACCCGTGTTCCCTGCATCGGCAGGCAGACTCTCAACCACTGCGCCACCAGGGAAGCCCTATCGGAGATTTTATACCCATGACATCCTGAGCTGAGAAACACTGGTTCCATTTGGCATCTACCAGGCACTCAATAAAGGGGTATCGATTAATTGCCGAGCTGAACCAGAGTGCATGAGGCAAGTTGGAAGAGTTAGATCATTTAAAGAGGCCAAAGGAAGTTTTGGCTATAAATCACTCATGATTTTCTAATGCAATGTATCAAGAGGTGTAAATCGTTTATAAAACAGATTTTTGCCAAATAGCTTCTTTATAACTCTCCCCTCAGAGCAATGTCTCCATCATCTTGGAATGTGGTTTATCCCTTCTAAGAATTTGGATGAGTACTTTTTTAAAGAAAGTGTTACCCACTGCTATCTCACGATCCAGCCAACAACACAGGGCCTTTCCATCTTTACTTGGGAGATTGAATTTATGGAAAGGCTGGGCCTCCCCCTGATCACAGCCACGGAGCCCATCCAAGCTCCAACATCTCCACCTTCAGGAAATAATGTAAAACTCAGCTCGGTTCCCAGCCCTTTTTGGATATAGGATCAAACAGTACATCTTACAGCACCCTCATCTGCATTTCTTTTTTCCTTTTTTCCATTCCCAACCCTCCACCTCACTCCCCATAGAAACATCCTGATTCTTAAGGCCGATCACAGACATCTGCTCCCCACCCGTCATGAGAAGATGGTGGGAGGAAGGGAACATTCCAGCCTCCTCCTTGGCTGAACAGCAGGCCTCTTTCAAGGGTCCTTCCAGACGACTCAGCAGACACTCAACACCCGAGTCAGAGACATCCCTCCACAACTACGGTTCTGGAGGAAAAGGGGAACACAAAGAAACATTCCAGGATTCCACCCGTTTCTCTGACTATATGCAAAGTATTGGCTAGAGTTTCTGAGAGTTGGGAAATTAACAACTGAATGATCTCAGAAGAGCGCGGGCCAGCAGAGCTGTTCTGATGGTGCACATTTCTTTTTGTCCCATAATCAAGGGCTGTTGGCTTCTGCTGGAACCAGAGGGCGATTCTCCCCTGACACCAAGCTCCACCAAAGTCAGGAACAACCATCACTACAGAGATGTCACACTGCCAAGGCACTCTGTTCCTCCTCCCATCGCTTACATCTACGCCAGCCAGTGCTGTCCAATAGAACTTTCTGTCAGGGTGGAAATGTCCTTTCCCTGCTTGTTCAATGCAGTAGCCACTGATGACGTGGCTCGGGGAGTACTTGAAATGTGGCGAGTGGGACTGAGCAACCAAATTTGCAGTTTCATTTAAATTAATTTACATTTCAATAGCCTCCTGAGACCAGCTGTTAGTGTCTGGGCCAAAATACTTGATGCAAAGTACAGTTAGAGTTAGGAATTTGTCAGGGTGAAGCCTGAGATGGTTTCTACCATCTGTATCTCGACACCCATGGCTTCTCTCCTTCCCTCTCTCTGCTTCCACGTGCGGGTCCATGTTTGATTTTCACTTTCTCACATGGCCATCCTTCACAAACGGTCCCCTTGCTAAAAACCAGTCTCAAGCAGAAAAGTAGGCAAACATCCCAGAGAGAATCTTGGGCTTTACAATGAAAGTTTTTTCTTTTTCAGAAGTTACACTTTGTTTCCACACTGTCTACGTTATAGAACTAGAGTCAAGCTAGATAAATACTCCATGATATAATTTGTCACTTGCGCCTCTACTGCCAGGTGGCAGGATTTCCAGAGCTGCAGATACTCCATCTACAGCTGCAGCCGAGAGCCCTTCTAGGGGATGTGGGCACAGCGATCACCTGTGGCTTCCCGAATTGCCTGATGAGCTCCTTCCAGGAACTTTCCAAGGCCCCTTCTGGACCCGAGGAGTCAGAATACACAGAGGTGGCCCCCCCCGCCTTTAGATTTGATGAGCTCTCCAGCGCTAGGGTAACAGACACTAGTACCTGGGCAGCTCTGGGGAAACCCTGGCCTGTCCAATGTCCTCCCCACTCCATCCCCCAGCAGGTCCAGTCGGGGGTTGAGTGGAAGAGAATTTCTATGGTGTTACATGGAAAATGTTGTGATTTCAGGGGAGAAAACCATTTTCAACCTAAACTGTTATCAGGAAGTTCTTTCACCCCTAAGGATTTTGAAATACCCGTCTTTCCACGGAGGTGCAGCAGCAATTGCTGCAGAGACAACCAAGGAGCACAGACAGATGCTTACCCGGGATGGAAGGTGCCAGAAAACCAGCTGCCACACTGGTCTCCATTCCTAGGGTTTCAAGTAGAGCAAGAAGCCAGCTGTGCAGAAGAGACCAAGAAGAGAACAACACAGGCCCTCGGAAGACACATCAGAAGAAGAATTCCTCCAAGCCTCTACAATCCTGCCAATTCCTTCAAGAGGAGGAACAAGCTGTATATGTCAAAATCTTCTAGTTTGTTATATTTCCAGTTTAGTTTCTGTGTGGTAAAATGCACATAGCTCTGACTTTCTGGGCATGGGTCCAGTGATCTACAAATCCATTTGTCATCTTCATAGCGACTCCAAGCTAATCAGTCTTGCAAGAGGGGACTAGGTGTGGTGGCCAGGACTATATGGACCACATCCTGTCGATACAGTCAGGATTCTAGGGTGCAGACAAACAGCTGCCCACACGGACTAGTGCCCTCACTCAGGCTCATTTCTATGATGGGATTTGAAGGCATAATCTTAACATTTTGAGGACTAGAGTCCAAATGTTTTTCTATTGCTTCTTTCCTTTCCTTCCCATTATATTTCTACACCCCAAACTAAAATATCTGCCCAAATTATGGGTCCATCTTTCCCCTCCTCTTCAAGAACTCTCTGGAGGGAGTGCTGAGCTGAGTTTTCCAGAGCTTTCCCCTACAAGTGTGGACAGGGAGAAAATGCATGACATCAACCACATCGACGGAGCAGGAGGGGACACACAAGCTAGTTCGATGGGGCCACACTGTAAGCCACACCTATCTGTTTAGATTTTCTTTAGTCTCTAAGAATTGAGGCTGAAATAGATAAATGTGTCATTTCCCCTGAATTTGGGTGGATATTAGGGCCTCCATCTCCAGATCCCTTTCAGTGCCCTAGAATTCAAGAGCTTTCTCTTTATGCCTCCACTAGAAATTTCTTGGGGTTTTCTGGAAGTGGAGGCCTGAAACCCAAGAGGGTTTCCCTTTCACTGGTTGTGACTCTGACCTTTTGAAGAGTTGGCTGTGCCGGACCTGGCAATGTGCGCAAGACGGTCAGATGGCTGCATCCTTTCCCTGTGTGACCACACACTAACTGCTCATCGAGATGCCCTGGACTCTTGTTCTCTACTGTTGAACATTTCTGTTCCTACCATATTATGCCTCTATGCCTCTGTCATTAGCTGCATCTGCTCAGACAAGTTTGCTTTCATTTATCTTATTTACAGTAACATCGAGCACACCATTAGTATTACTGAGAATTACCCTGGCTCCATGAAGATGCCCTAATAGTTTTGAAGGAAAGCCACCCAAATTACAGTTTGTAGGGGAGAGAGTTCACACCAGTCTATAAACGTGAAGATCTTCAAGCACTGTGCTGGATTCTTTTTTATTTGTTTTCCCCGGAGTACGTTAAACCTCTTGAATTAAGAGCCACGCTCAGATGCCAACGGGGAACAGGGTGTGTACCAAAACAGATACGTTTCCTTGAAAGTGTTTATTGCTTAAGTGCCATTTTTGCCTTCATCTCTTTCATTGCCTTTTCAAGCGTTCAGAAAGGAATCTGGTATTTACGATTATTTTATCATCTCTCCCAAATGTGTGCTCTTTGAGTCGGCTGGGAGCCATAGCAAATGTTTTCTTTCTTTTTTTTCTTTCTTCGTTTTTCAAGTTATTTCTCTGGTCAACTTGTAAAATAATGGTTCTGGAAGCTTTAGGTGATTTCTGATTTTGTTTTTTTTTTTTAACAATTAAGAGGTGCTATATTATTGCGTTCAGTTCCAAGAGTAAAAAGGACTTGTATTGCTTTTTAGGATTCTGCACATTTTTCTAAGTCCATGTACAACCTAACTCCACTGTCCTTCTCACCCTGAATTTGTATCTTGCAGAGGCGGGAGAGAATAGTGGCCAAAAGTAAATTGCAAGCGGTATGTTTACCTGCGCGGTGATTGCGCTTGTGTGCCCCCTGCTGGCCTAGTTTATGGCAACCGCTGTTGTGGACCGAGGTCTTTGGAAACAGGGGCTTGGGGAGAAAAGTTGATGAACATGAAGACGACGAAAATATCTTCTGTTATCTGAACACAGAGGGGCTTAGACTCTCCCCCAAGTGGATAAGAATAAATATTTCTAGAAACTTTCTGACTTTCAATGGACTGTCCCAGGAGATTAGGTTCCCATGCTTTTAAAGCAACTGTTCAGAGTGCTATTTTATTTAATTAATTAATTAATTTTTATTTGTCATTTTTTATTAGTTATCTGTTTTATACATATTAGTATATATATGTCAATCCCAGTGTCCCAATTCATCCCACCTCCACTCTCCCACTTTCCCCCTTGGTGTCCATATGTTTCAGAGTGCTATTTCAGCATTTATCATCATAGGGTCCCAAGCAGGACGCCTGGGCATGGGGAAGGGGTGTGTGTGTGTGTGTGTGTGTGCCTGCGCGCACCCGTGTTTTAGTCCAGCTCCGGCATTTCCATCAACTTCTCCATTTTGAAAAATAATATGGGCAAGTGGTATTTCCTCAAACTTCTATACAAAGTGTTACACAAATGTACCTTCAGGCCCTTCCAGCCAAATGACCACTTCCAGGCAGAAACTGTGGGCTACCACCCCACTTGTAGTGTCCTGCAATGTATCTGCTTAACTGTCTTGTTATACCTAATGGAAATGTTACCAAATGGTGATTCTGACATTTTCTTGTGCCTCCAAAACATGGCTTATTTTCCCTCACAGTCACTCTCTGGTAACAGCCAATTCCTTAAGTATGAGCATTCCACCTGGAGGGAGCTGGCTGAAGCCCGGACTCTGTTCATGTCTGGATTCCAACTTTCCTGGGCACATCTGGAAGCTGGTGGGCTGACCTGGAAGGCACACACTGGAATGAGACGTTTGTAGTGGAGGTCAGAGCTCCTTTGGGGCTGAGACCTCAGACAACAGAAAAGGTGACAACAGGAAAATAGAATCTCCTTGGATTGGGACCGAACAAATGTGGCTTCTGGTGCTTGGTCAACATGGGCTCCACTGAAGTACTTGCTGCCCTGGCAGGGGTGGCCTCCTGCCTCCCCATCAAGGCCACGGCCCCGTCCCTGCCCCCACTGTGTCTCCTGCACCCCGCGACAGCCTCCCTACCGCTCTCTCCATTTCCATTTGTCTTTCTTGTAAACTGCAATTCCGCTCTGAGTCAGAATGTCATTTACACATCATGCCAGAGTGTTCATCTAAAACCCCAAACTGGTCACCTCACCCTCTGGATTAAAACTTTCCAAAGATTTCCACTGCTTTTAGAATAAAGGCTAAAATCTTCCGTGCAGCCTGTGGGGCCCCTTATCTATCTTTCCAATCAACCCCAATTCCAAAAATCTTCTTTTGTTCGCATTGCTTATTTCAGGAGAACATCTAACATCAGAGTCTAAGCTCCATAAGGGCGAGGTGAGAGCCAGAGTTCGAACCAATCACTGTATCCCAGTGCCCAACACAGAGCCTGGTATAGAGTCGGTTATCAGTGATTATAGCTATTCACGGAATAAACAAATGAATAACTAACTCAGGCGTTGGCATGGAGAGCTTCAGCAGTGCCAGGAACAAGAGGCACCAGCCCCTCTAGGAGAGAGCTCCCTTGGCAGGAATATTGGTGACGGCAGCCAGCCTTCCCACTCTCGTGGCTTCACTAGCAACACAATAATCAAGCCCAGATATCGCCCAGTAGGGTCAGAGCAGACAGGAAGGAAGATGGCAGGCACCACGCTTTAACTGGGAGAACTTGGTGGGGAGGAGAGCTGA
>RJWK010015384.1:0-36539 GCA_004363435.1 Platanista minor
GTATGCGGGCCTCTCACTGTTGTGGCCTCTCCCGTTGCGGAGCACAGGCTCCAGACGCGCAGGCTCAGCGGCCATGGCTCACGGGCCCAGCCGCTCCGCGGCATGTGGGATCTTCCCGGACCGGGGCACGAACCCGCGTCCCCTGCATCGGCAGGCGGACTCTCAACCCCTGCGCCACCAGGGAAGCCCGACTTCTGATAATTTAATGATAGTGTGTCTCAGTGTAGATCCCTTTGGATTTAATCTATTTGTGAACATTTAGACTTCACGAATCAAGATGTCCTTTTTGCCGCCTAGATTTGGGGATTTCTCAGCCATTACTTCTTTAAATAAGCTTTCTGCCCCTTTCTCTCTCTCTCTTCTCCCCTGGGGCTTCCATAATGCATATGTTATTTCACTTGATGGTATCCCATAAGTCCTGAATGTGTTCTTCTCTTTTGCATTCTTTTTCCTTTTTGTTCCTCTGACTGAATAATTTCAAATTACCTGTTCTTTGTCAAGCAGTTGATAGATCTCCATTTCTTTAGAATCAGTTACTAGAACTTTATTAGCTTCCTTTTGTTTTGTCATGATTAACTGATTTTTTGTGATACTTGTAGACTTGCATTTGTGTCTGTGCATTTGAAGGAACAGATATCTCTTCAAGTCTCTACAGACTGGTTTTGGCAGGTACAAACCTTCTCCTGCTGGGTCCCTGGATTGACTGCCTCCAGGATGGTGGTAAGGCCAGGCTGGAGCTGGGTCGCGTAGCTGCTGCTGGGTCTGCAGTTTGGTCTGGTTAGTGGGCTTATTACCAGCAGCACAGGCAGGAGTGGTTCCTATCAGATCCCAAGGCTTATGGGAATGTTTCTGGGACCATGGTTGAGTTGGACCAAGGCCGGGTCACAGGGCCACTTCCAGGTCCATAGTCAGGTCCACAGAAGGCAGGCCTGTTACAAGGGCATGAATGGGTCTAGCCTGGCCAGGTTTCTGCTAGATCCCTGGTTAGGTTCCTAGGCTGGCAGGACTGACTCTGGACTATGGTAGAGTGGGGCCAGAGCTGTGTCATAAGGCTGCCTACAGTCAAGTCTGTGGTTGACACATCTGTTACTAGAGGTGCCAATTGGCATGGCTCATCCGGGGTCCCTGGGTGATCAGGACTGCTTCTAGGACTATGGGTGAGCAAAGCTGAAGCCAGATCATAGGCTTGCTTCCAGATTTTCAGTCAAGTCTCCAGTCAGTGGGTCATACCAGGGGCATGACAAACAGACATATGCAGGAGGCTGACATGGTAAGAACTGTTACCTTTTGGGGGACTTCCCTGGCGGTCCAGTGGTAAAGAATCTGCCTTTCAACGCAGGGGACATGGGTTTGATCCCTTTTCGGGGAACTAAGATCCCACATGCCACAGGGCAACTGGGCCCGCTTGCCACAACTAGAGAGAGAAAACCCACATGCCACAACTAGAGAGAAGCCAAAACACTGTGACAACGATCCTGCGTGCCACAACGAAGACCTGACACAGCCATCAGTAAATAAATAAATAGTTTTTACAAAGCCTTCTTACCTTTTGCCAGCTTTTGTCTGTTGTCCCAGGATCGCATCAGTGGTCTCCAGAGCAAGTAGGGCACCTCAGCCTTTTCTGTTCCTTCATGGCCACCAAAACTCTAAGGGAGGGAAAATATGCTTGTCCTCTACCATCTGAAGTTCATTGGCTGGGTTCCTGCAAATTAGTCCGACAGAAAACAGATTAACAAAAGAAACATAAACAGAAGTTTACTGAGATACGTATCACGCATACATGCAGACATACCCAGTGATGAGGAACTCAAAGAAGCGGTTAGAATTTGGGCTTTTATAGCATCCCGACAAAGGAACAATAAATTATAAAGCAGTGACAAAACAAAGTAAAGGGACTTTGAGCTCCTAAGGGTGGTCAACTGTGGGAAGGTCAATATATCAGGGAGTCAGTTTTGGTATGTAGGTTCCTCTGGTGACATCTCCAGATTGAGAAGAGTCTAGAGCTGTCTCCGTTGATTAAGAATCTTTCTGTCCTTCCTGGTGGGTGGAAGGATCACAGAATTTTTCTTGTGTTTTCTTCTTTTCAATTGCCTTTAACTCAAAATAATTCTTTGCCAGAGTGGCATATTTTGGGGTGGTGTGCTCTGCTACCCTTATTTGTAACTCAAAGAGTTTAAAAATCCACAAGAATTAAGAAGATTAGGGCATTATTGGCAAATCTGACTTAATTGACATATACAGTACACTGCATCCAACGACCCTAGAATCCATATTCTTTTCAAGTGCAAATGGATTGTTACTAAAATTGGTCATACACTAGGCCATTAGGCAAGTCTCAACATATTTCAAAATACTGAAATCATATGTTCTCTTACTGCAGTGGAATTAATCTAGAAATCTGTTACAAAAGATAGCTAGAGGGCTTCCCTGGTGGTGCAGTGGTTGAGAGTCCGCCTGCCGATGCAGGGCACGTGGGTTCGTGCCCCGGTCCGGGAAGATCCCACATGCCGCGGAGTGGCTGGGCCCGTGAGCCATGGCCGCTGAGCTTGCGCATCCGGAGCCTGTGCTCCGCAACGGGAGAGGCCACAACAGTGAGAGGCCTGCGTATCGCAAAAAAAAAAAAAAAAAAAAAGATAGCTAGAAAATCCACAGATGTGTGAAAATTAAGCAATATACTTCTAAGTAACCCAAGAGTCAAAGAAGAAATCACAAATAAAAATTTAAAAATATTTTGAGCTAAAGGATAATAAAAATTTGACATATCAAAACTTTCAAGATGCAGCAAAAACTGTGATTAGAGTACATGTTATAGCTTTAAGTGCATATATTAAAAAAGAAGAATATCAATTATCTAAGTATCTATCCTTAAAAAGCTAGAAAAGAAGAGCAAATAAGACTGAAGAAAGGAGAAAAAAGGAAAAAGAGCAGAAATTAATAAAATAGAAAGCAAACTTTTTTTCCTGGAAGAAACTAATAAAATGTGTAAGCTTTGTTTCAGAGAAACAGAGAGAGAACATCAATTACCAGTCTCAGAAATTGGAATGAGTATAATTATGGAATCTACAGAATTTACAAGGATAATGAGGAGAAACTATGAAAAACTATGCCAATAAATTTGAAAATGGACTAATTCTTAGAAGAATATAATTTACCAAAAATAGATATAAGAAGAAATAGAAAATCTGAATACTCCTGTGACTGGGAATTGAATTTTACGTTAAACGTTTCCAAATATTTATTGAATAAATAACTCTAATCTTATACAAACTCTTTCAGAGAATAGAAAAAGAAAGCATAACAAAAAAAAGAGAGAGAGAGAGAGAGTGAAAGAAAAAGAAAAAGAAAGAATACAGTTGATCCTTGAACAATCCAGGCATTAGGGTCATGGATCCTCCACACAGTTGAAAATCCACTTATAAATTATAGTCATCCCTCTGCATCCATGGTTCCTCAACATCCATGGTTCTACATCTGCACATTCATCCAACCACAGATCATGTAGTTCTGTAGTATTTACTGTTTTCAGAAGTTCACGTATAAGTGGACCTGTGCATTTCAAATCTGTATTGTTTAATGGTCAACTGAACTTTTATAACTCATTTTATGAGGTCTACATAACGTTGATACAAAAAGGACTTTACCAGAAAGAATAATGACAGACAAATCTCTCTCATGATTATGGATGCAAAATTCTAAATAAAATCTAAAATAAAATATTAGCAAATCTAATCAGCAATGTGCATAAAAGGATATTACATCACAACCGATTCAGGAATGCAAAGTTGGTTTAACACTTGAAATCAGTCAGTGTAATTCACATAGCCAAATAAAGGAGGGAGTCATAGGATCATCTGAAAAGAGGAATTTGATGAAATCACAAATTTATGATTTAAAACTCTTAGCAAACTAGGAATAGAAGGTAATTTCTTTAATCAGATAAAGCTCCAGCAACTCTTTAATAGTAATATATTGAAAGCTCTCTTCCTGAGACCAGGAACAATTACCCATAATTACCACTCCTATTCCACTCATACTAGAGATCTAAACTGAAATAAAGCAATAAAGGTAAAGATTGAAAAGAAAAAATAAAATTTTCATTATTCACAGAAAATATGATTGTGTGTGTATGTAGAAAATCCAGAAAAATGCATAGAAATAAGTAAATTTAGGAATGTTACTGGATATAAGATGAATATACAAAATTAATTATTCTTTATGTACTAGAAGCAAAGAATTACAAATGTCAATTCTCCCCATATAGATCTGTAGATTCAATGCAATGTCAATGAAACACTTAAGAGGTCATTGTTGTTTTGTTTTGCTTTACAAAATGTGACAAGCTGGTTCTAAATTTTGTGTGGAAAATGGCAAAAGTACAAAGAATAACCAAGGCAATCATGAAGAAAAACAAAGTTGAAGCGCTGATAATACCAAGTATTAAGACTTATAATGAAGCTAAATTAATACAGCAGGTGGCACTGGCGCAAGAAAAAACAGACTAATTGAACAGAATAAAAAACCCAGAAACAGATAAACAAATGATCATTCGATTTATGATGAAGATGCAGAAGAGAAGGAAAAAGATGGTCTTCTCAAGAACTGTTGCAGAGTCAACTGCATACCTAAATGGAAAGTGAAAGGAAACTCAACTCCTACCTCATACAATACACAAAAATCTGTTTTAAGTGGATTATAGATCTAAATGTGGAGAGCAAGACAAAAAAGCTTTTAGGGCTTCCATGGTGGTACAGTGGTTAAGAATCTGCCTGCCAATGCAGGGGACACTGGTTCAAGCCCTGGTCTGGGAGGATCCCACATGCCACGGAGCAACTAAGCCCATGCTCCACAACAAGAGAAGTCACCGCAACTAAAAGCCCGCGCACTGCAAGGAAAAGTAGCCCCACTCGACACAACTAAAGAAAGCCCACGGGCAGCAATGAAGACCTAATGCAGCCAAAAATAAATAAATAAATAAATAAAGTAATTAATTATTTAAAAAAAAGCTTTTAGCCAATAGCTGCATGTATCTAACAAGCTCTAGAAATGTAGCTAGTCTGATTTGAGTTTTGCTCTATGTATAAAATACACACTATATTTCAAAGACTTAATACCAGAAAAGAATGTGAAATATCTCATTAAAATTTTATACTGATTACATGTTGAAATAATAGTTTGCTATATTGAGTTAAGTAAAATATTATTAAGTTAATTTCACCTGTTTATTTTTATTTTGTTTTTCTGTTGTTTTTTTTTTTTTTTTGCGGTAAGCGGGCCTCTCACTGTTGTGGCCTCTCCCGTTGCGGAGCACAGGCTCCGGATGCGCAGGCTCAGCGGCCATGGCTCATGGGCCCAGCCGCTCCGCGGCATGTGGGATCTTCCCAGACCGGGGCACAAACCCGTGTCCCCTGCATCGGCAGGCGGACTCTCAACCACTGCGCCACCAGGGAAGCCCTATTTTTATTTTGTTTTTAATGTGACTACCAGAAAATTTTAAATTACATATATGATTTGCAGTTGTGGCTCATGTTATGTTTCTACCATTCAGCAACTATGCACCAGAAGATAGCATAGGACATCTTTATAACCTTGAGATAAGCAAATATGTATACATTTTTAATTTAGTTATTTTTGGCTGCGTTGGGTCTTTGTTGCTGCACACGGACTTTCTCTAGTTGCGGGGAGCGGAGGTTACTCTTCATTGCGGTGCGCGGGCTTCTCATTGCGGTGGCTTCTCTTGTTGTGGAGCACGGGCTATAGGGCGTGCAGGCTTCAGTAGTTGTGGCAAACAGGCTCAGTAGTTGTGGCTCGCGGGCTCTAGAGCACAGGCTCAGTAGTTGTGGCGCACGGGCTTAGTTGCTCCGCGGCACGTGGGACCCTCCCAGACCAGGGCTCAAACCTGTGTCCCCCACATTGACAGGCAGATTCTTAACCACTGTGCCACCAAGGAAGTCCCAGCAAATATTTTTTAAAGGACACAAAGAAAGTACAGCAAAGGAAATGATTAATAAATTGGTCTTTATGAATATGAATAAATTCTGTTCATCAAAAAATGACATTAAGAGAGTAAGAAGCATCAAAATTAAAAACATTCATGCTTTTAAGGACACCATCAAAAAAGTGAAGAAGGGACTTCCCTGGTGGCACAGTGGATAAGACTCTGCACTCCCAATGCAGAGGGCCTGTGTTTGATCCCTGGCCAGGGAACTAGATCCCACATGCATGACGCCACTAAAAGTTTGCATGGCACAACTAAGGAGCCCATGTGCCGCAACTAAGAAGCTGGTGAGCCACAACTAAGGAGCCCTGGAGCTGAAACTAAGGAGTCCAAATGCTGCAACTAAGGAGCCCCACGAGCTGCAAAAAAGGAGCCTGGGCTTCCCTGGTGGCGCAGTGGTTGAGAGTCTGCCTGCCGATGCAGGGGACACGGGTTCGTGCCCCGGTCCGGGAAGATCCCACATACAGCGGAGCGGCTGGACCTGTGAGCCATGGCCTCTGAGCCTGCGCATCCAGAGCCTGTGCTCCGCAACGGGGGAGGCCACAACAGTGAGAGGCCCGCGTACCACAAAAAAAAAAAAAAAAAAAAGGGGCCTGCCTGCCACAACTAAGACCCCACGCAACCAAATAAATAAATTAATTTTTTTTAAAAAGTGAAAAGATAAGAAACAGAATAGGAGAATATTTTTGCAAATCATATGTCTGAGGAGGGTGTGGTATCCAGAATATATAAAGAGCTCTTAAAACTTAATAATAAAAGACAAATAATCCAATATAAAAATAATCCAATATAAAAATGGTCAAAGGATCCGATATTTCTCCAAAGAAGATATGCAAATGGCCAATAAACACATGAAAATATGCTCAACATTATTAGCCATCAGGAAAATGCAAATCAAAATCACAATGAGCTATCACCTGACACCCAGTAGGATAGCTATAATAAAAAAGATAGATAATAACAAATATTGGTGAGAATCTGGAGAAGTTGAAGCCCTCATACATTGGTGATAGGTATGTAAAATGGTGCAGTCACTTTGGAAAATAGTCTGGCAGTTTCTCAAAAGATTAAACATAGAGTTACCATATGATTCAGCTATTCCACTCCTGGGTGTGTGTGTGTGTGTTTGTGTGTGTGTGTGTGTATGAAATGAAATATATATCACACAAAAACCTGTACATGAATGTTTATAGCAGCATGATTTATAGTAGTCAACAAGTAGAATAACCCTAATGTCCATTGTCTGATGAATGGATAAATAAAATGTGGTATATCCATACAATAGAATACTATTTGAAAAGAAACAAAATGCTGATAAATGTTACAACATGGGTGAACCTTGATAACATGCTGCGTAAAAGAAGCCAGTCACAAAGGACCACATATTATGTGATTCCATTTATATGAAATGTCCAGAATAGGCAAATTTATAAAGACTGAAATTAGATCAGTGTTGCCTAGGACTGAGGTAATGAGCAGATTGGGGGATGACAACTAAGAGGTGTGGGGTTTCTTTAGGGAGTGATGAATAATGTTCTAAATGACTGTGGTGATGGTCATACAACTCAGTGGATATACTAAAAGCCATTGAACTCTATGCTCTAAATTGGTGAGTTGTACAGCATGTGAATTATATCTCAGTAAAGCCATTAAAAACAAAGAGTATGAAGGCAAACCACAGAGTGAGAAGATATTTGCAATAACAATAATCAAAATAGAACTCATATCCAGAAAATATAAAGAACTTCAAACATTGATAAGAAAAAAATAAAGAAAACCCAAATAGAAAAAAAAAAAAAAGCAAAATACTTGAATAAACCTTAATTACAGAATGAGAGAATATCTAAATGGTCAATAAATGTATGAAAAGTGTTCAACAATATTCTGTAACAACCTAATTGGGAAAAGAATTTGAAAAAAAAAAGGATATATATGTTTTCTACAAGAAAAAAAAGTCATCAGTAGTCATGATGGAAATGTGTATTAAACCCACAATGAGATACCACTACCTACCCATCAGAGTTGCTAAAATTAAAGAGTATTGATATCATCAAGAATTAACAAGGGGGTGACATCAGCAAGATAAGGGAATAGGTGGTTCCCACCTGTCATCCCTCAACAGAAACAACAATTTGGCAGCAGTCCACATACAAAATTACCTTTGTGGGAACTTTATGACCCAGGTAGGAGGTTGCAAAACTCCAGTGGAGCCCAAGACTGAGGACTGCTGCTTTGAGAAGGCAGACCTGCACCCCAGTTACAACTCTTCTGAATGTGGTCTTGACTGTGGGTACAGAAGCAGCCCTTTCCCCCTGTAGGCTCAGCTCCAGCCCCACATGTCCACAGTCCTGCCATCAACCCCATTTGTCAAAGGAGCTAAGAGGAACCATGCCCAGTGGCACCCAGTATAACAGGCCTGCTGACCTTGGACCCTGTGACCTTAGATCCAACTGTGAACCCTGAAGCAGCCCCATGACCAAGCTCCAGCCTCACTTTTTTTGGTCCCAGGAGCAGCTCTGCATGCCCAGGGACCCACCAGGAGCCATACCCATTCACACCTCTGGTAACAGGCCGACTGTCTATGAACCCAACTGCAGACCCAGAAGTAGCCGCATGACCTGGCTCCAGTCCCACTTGACCACAGCCCCAGAGGCAGTCCTCTCAGTCCAGGGACTCAGCAGGAGTAGGTCCTTACTGGCCAAAACCAGTCGGTAAAGACTGGAAGAGGTGTCTGCTTCTTCAAATGCACAGACACAAATGCAAGGTTGCACAGGTCAGAAGAGTTAGGTACTCATGACAAAACAAAGGAAACTAATAAAGTTCCAGTAACTGATCCTAAAGAAATGGAGATCCATGAACTGCTTGACAAAGAATTCAAAATAATCATCTTAAAGTAACTGAATGAGCTACAAGAGGACACAGATAGACAACTAAACAAAGTCAGGAAAACAATCATGAACCAAAAAAAAATTTATAAAGAAATAAAAGCCACTAGAAAGAACAAAACAGAAATCCTGGAGCTGAAGAATACAATGAGTGAACTGAAAAAAAAAATTCAACAGTGAGCAGATTCATTCATGCAGAAGAAAGAATCAGTGAACTCAAAGACAGGTTATTTGAAATTATCCAGTCAGAGGAACAAAAAGAAAAAAGAATGAAAAAGAGTGAAGAAAGCATTTGAGATTTATGGATCCTATCAAGTGAAATAATATATGCATTATGGGAGTCCCAGGAGAAAAGAGAGAGACAGAGAGAAAGAGAGAGAGAGAGAGGCAGAAAGCTCATTTAAAAGAAAAAAAAAAAAAAAGGCTGAGAACTTCCCAAATCTAAGAAGGGAAATGGATGTCTTGATTCATGAAGCACAAAATAAAGAAAGAACTCAATTCAATGGTGAAAATTTTAAAAATGACCTGATTTAAAAATGGGCAAAGTGGGACTTCCCTGACAGTCCAGTGGTTAGGACTCTGAGCTTCCACTGCAGGGAGCACAGATGCGATCCCTGGTCAGTGAACTAAGATCCCATAAGCCAATAGCAGCCAAAAAAACAAAACAAAACAAAACAACCAAACAACAGCAACAACAAAAAAAACTCTATATTGTTTAGGGATAAAAGTTTACATGGCAAAGTTCTAAAAAAAAAGCAAGGAAGTTAGAAGTTATCTTTGTGGGGAAGGAAGCAGTGATTAAAAGAGCACACAAGATGGGCTTCCAGGGTGTTGACATGTGTTTTTTAACTTGAGTAGTGGTTACGTGGGTGTTCCCTTTGTGATAAATCATTGAGCTAAAAATATTCCTTTTGTATACTCTTCTGTATGAATGTTATATTTTACAATAAAAAAGTTTAAAAAAGAAGAGTACTTGCTGGCAAGGAAGCATTCCTGAAGTATCATAAAGTGAAAAAGGTTTATAAAACTATTTATATGACATGGTCTTAATTTTACTTTATGAATAGATATTAATACATTTTTATATAAATTAAATGATTTGGATTGATACACAGCAAGGAAAAATGGTAGTTACCCCTGGATGCAATCACAGGTGTTTTTTGTTTCTTTGTGTCTGTGTATTTTCTGATCTTTCTGTAATAAGCCTTTATTGCTTTTCTAATGAGAAATAAAGTCATTATGTAGTATTGGCCTGAGAAGAGCAGATCAATAGAACAGAATAGAAAACTGAAAAAGAGATTCACTAGATATAAGAATTGGATGTGTGGTAAATGTGGAATTTCAAATCAATAGGGGAAAGATGGGTAATTCAATACATTGCCTTGGTTCAACTGGCTAACAGCTTGGAAGATAAAGCTGAGCTCTACCTCATACCAGATGCTAAATAAAACCCTATATGATTTGAATGCAAGCAAGAAACTTTTAATCATACTAAGTAAAAGCATAAAGATTTGGAAGAAAATATAAGCAAACAGTTCTATAATCTTGGAGTGGAGAACACCTTTCTAAGCCTAGTATCAAAGTTAGCAAGCACAAAGGAACAGGTTGACAGATTTGACAATATAAAAACATAAAACTATAAGAAATATATTTTTAAACACCATAAGTTCACAATAATAACAGCTGTAAAATACCTAGGAACAAATTTAACAGGAAATGTGGAATGCCTAATAACTTTATTGGAAGACACAAAAGAATACCTGGGAAAATGGAGAGCTTGATGAGGGAGTGGAATTTAGGTACCGCATCTTTGTTTATCTTTGAAAAGAGAGGCAGAAAGAGAAAGAACCTAAATGTTCATAAATTAACCTCCTGACTGTGTGATGTGCCACGGTTTAAAAGAATGTGTTAGGTCTGCACTTACTTTCATGTTCAGGGAAGATTTCTCTGCCACTTCCTCTCACACACCCCAAGCCTGGACAAGGAGAAGCTGCTGGGCTTTGATTTGGCCCTGCTTAGCAGCAGGGAGGTCACTGTGTCCAGTGGACATGCCCATGCTTGGTCTTCCCTATGCTGCCTCTCCATGCACACGCTGGTGGTCTCATAGCTCTCAGGCTGCCTTGGGACTGGCCTGGCCATGCCTCACCTTCTGCCCTCACCTGGGATCTGCTGATCTGCTTCAGATCCCCTTACCTTGGGGCAGGCCAGATACCCAGACTCAGTGCTTCAGTCCAGCATCTGCCCCTGAGTCCTGTATAAGGCTGTGACAGACATGGCCAGGCCTGCTAGTTCACATTGGTCTCGGCCTCCTGACTAAGAAGACCAAAGAGGATGCATGCTCACATGGTTGTACTGTGACTGCAATAGGCAAAGTCTAGTCATCACTTTATAACCAGAGGACACTATAGCAATGTGGCGTTGTGCCGTAGGAAGAAGTGATCCCATGAACCCAGATGCTAGAGCTGGATGGTGTAAACAACCAGAAGCCACTATAAACTAGCTACTGAGGTAGAACAGCATACTAGTTAAGAACACAGATTTTAGACTGCCTGCTTTCAAATCCAGGTTCTACATCTAGCTAGCTGTGTGACCTTTGACCAAGTTAGTTAACCACTTTGTGCCTCAGTTTTCTCCTCTGTAAAATATTATTATCCAAAAATAGTATTAAAATACTATCTCAGGGCTCTTTTTTTTTTTTTGCAGTACGTGGGCCTCTCACTGTTGTGGCCTCTCCCGTTGCGGAGCACAGGCTCTGGACGCGCAGGCTCAGTGATGACTCACGGGCCCAGCCGCTCCGCGGCATGCGGGATCTTCCCGGACCGGGGCACGAACCCATGTCCCCTGCAGCAGCAGGCGGACTCTCAACCACTGCGCCACCAGGGAAGCCCTATCTCAGGGCTCTTATAAGGAATAACCAAGTTAGTATATGTAAAGCATACTTAGAACTATGTTGGATGTTATTATCATTACAATGGAATCCAAGAGACAGAAAACCCATGCTCAGGCAGAGCTCCACCCTCAACAGCTGACTGCACTAGCACCTCTCCTGAGAGGGAACAAGGAAACTGGAGAATTTACCTTCTCACACCTCCAGCCCATTAAAACCTAGCCATGCTGGCTGAAAGTCACCTCCTATGTGCTAATTGCAGTAAAATGGAATTGCTACAAGATGGAAGCATCAGGGCACACATTTTGTGCTGGGTATCAAACCCAGGCCTCTCCAGTATCAGGCATTTGCTCAGCTAGAAACGAAGTGAATGGTGCTTTGATCCTCGTTTGGCTGCTGGTCCCTGTACATGAGCTCCTTTGGGAACCTTTCATGTGATGGGTAAGTACAGCCTTCCAGGGTTTCCTGGCTATAGTCCCTTCAAAACCCCACCTCCACACTGCTCAGGGCTGATGTCAAAAGATGCCCATCATGTGCTGTTGAGTAAAAAAGCAAAAGGTGGAACAGTATGTCTAGTACAAATATTGTTTAAAGCACACATGAAAATGCATGTTCGAAGTCTAGAAGGATGGATGCCCAACAGTTCATCGTAGTTGTCTCGGGCTGGTTTCCCAGGGACAGGGAGAGTGGGGGAGGAGGGGGCACTGCATTTTTGCTGTAGACCCCTTACTATTGTCTAATGTTTTCACAGCAAGTATGTGCAACTTTTACTGTTTACAAAAATGAAGATGTTTTTTCAACAAACAACAAATCATGGGAAAATATTTACAACACATATGACAGACAAAGGGTTAAAGCAATATCTATGTGTTTATGAACAAAAAAAGTAATTGAAAAGAATAGAACAACAACAGTGATTATCCCTAGAGGAGAGCTTAATGGGATATTTAAATTTTTTTCTTTATACCCTTTCCTATATTTTCCAAACATTTAGCAATAAAAATGCATTATGTTTTTCGAGTCAGAAAAATATGATTTTTTAAATTGAAGGGAAATATAACAATAAACACATAATTAAAGAGAAGATTTGAAAGGAAACCAGAAGGCTTAAAATATTTGAAAGGATAGAAGGTAAAATGAGATCATTTAGAAAGGAGAAATAATGGGGAATAATACAAATCAAAACAATGAAGAATATACACTAAAGAGTAAAAAATTTTATAAAAGATATATACACTAAGACAAAAGAACAAGCTAAGATACTAAAAATCAATATTGAAAACTATTAAAAATCAACAGCCAGGGCTTCCCTGGTGGCACAGTGGTTGAGAGTCTGCCTGCCAATGCAGGGGACATGGGTTCGTGCCCCAGTCCAGGAGGATCCCACTTGCCATGGAGCGGCTGGGCCAGTGAGCCATAGCAGCTGGGCCTGCGCGTCCGGAGCCTGTGCTACGCAATGGGAGAGGCCACAACAGTGAGAGGCCCGCGTACGCAAAAAAAAAAAAAAAAAAAGTCAATAGCCAGAGAGGTTGAAAAGAAACCACTATAATGCAGATCAGGGGTGAGTCCTTATACAGATCTTGCAGGCAGGAGACCTGGGCTAAGGCCCAGGAGCATCCTTACAAGGACAGAGCCTCCCTACTGGGAGATGACACGACCTTTGCCAACTTTGTGGCCACCCAACAGCTAGGTAAACTTCCTGGATCCTCCACCTTATCTCAGAGTCATGTGGGCATTTGTCTAACACTCCCAGGACTGTAAACTCCACGAGGGCCAGTGCTGGATGCCCATTTGCTTCAGCCCCTGATAGACCCATCACGCCCCTGTCACTTGCTCCAGACCACTCTGAGGCTTTCCAGGCTCCAGGCCTCGGCATACTCAGGTAAGGTGTGCAGTGCAGCCCACTGTGAAGCCTGGGCAAGCCATCTCACCTATCTGAGCCTCAGCTCCCAGCCCACATTATAAAACATTGTGGCACAGGTTAATCACATGATGTTTGCAAAGTGCCTGGCACACAGTAGGTGGTTAGCAAATGCTTAGGGAGTCAGTGACTGAGTGGCATCCTGTCCCCCAGGTTGTAGCATAGAAAATCAGAATTCTAGCCCACCAGGCTCCACTAAGTTGCCACTCTGCCCTCCCACTAAGACAGACCCCTCTTAGCAGCAGCTCCCTTGGCCTGTACATCAAAGAGAGCCCCAAGCTGCCCTGTACCACCCCAGGCCAACCAAGGAAACTCATTATACAAGACAGAATGGGGTCCGGTGGGCACAGAAGGGTGCCCTGAGGCTGGCAGCTAGCCCTCAGCAGGCCCCCGCCCCACCCAGCCCCCAGACTAAGCCCCTCGGCCTGAGCAGCATCCCATGAGCCTCTGTGCAGCCCAGAGCTTTTAGCCAGCTTCACTGGGGGCCCTGAGCTGCTGGCTGGAGATGCATTTTTGGTCATCAGTTAATTTTAGGGTGACACTCCTCCTGAACTTCCATATAAGCCCTTACTTATAGCTGTGGTCAGCCCAAGACCAGCCGTTGCTGGGAGAAATGGAGGCTGTCTGGGGACATGGGCTGAGCTTCTCAAAAGGTAATGTGGGGACTTCCCTGGTGGCACAGTGGTTAAGAATCACCTGCCAGTGCAGGGAACACGAGTTCAAGCCCTGGTCCAGGAAGGTCCCACATGCCGCAGAGCAACTAAGCCTGTGCACCGCAACTACTGAGCCCACACACCTAGAGCCTGTGCTCCACAACAAGAGAAGCCTGCGCACCACAACAAAGAGTAGCCCCCACTCACCTTAACTAGAGAAAGCCCGTACACAGCAACAAAGACTCAATGCAACCAAAAATAAAGAATAAATAAAGAAAGAAATTTTAAAAATAAATAAATAAAACTGATTTTATAGAAATAAAAATGATTATAAGAGAATATTATGAACAATTGTGCACCACGATTGGTTAACCTAGAAAAAAATAGATAAATTCCTAGACATGTACACTTACTAAGACTGGGCCATGAAGGAATAGAAAATCTGAACAGACGTACAACTAGTAGGAGACTGAATTAGGAATCAAAAACCTCCCAAAAAAGAAAAGCCCAGGACCAGATGGCTTCACTGGAGAATTCCATCAAATATTTAAAGAAGTAACACCAATCCTCCTCAAACTCTTTCAGAAAGTTGAAGAGGAGGGAACACTCCCAAACTCATTCTATGAGGCCCGCATTACCTTCATATTAGAGCCAAACAAAGATACTACAAGAAAAGAAAACTGTAGACCAATATCCCTGATGAATACTGATGCAAAAATCCTCAACAAAATACTAGCAGACAGAATTCAAGAGCACATTAAAAAGATTATGTACCATGACCAAGTAAAATTTATTCCTGGGATGCAAGGGTGATCCAACATTCAAAAATCAATAAATACACCACATTAACAGAATGAAGGACAAAAACCACGTGACCATCTCAACTGACGCAGAAGAAGCTTTAGACAAAATTTAACAAAATTTTATGATGAAAACATTCAACAAACTGGAAACAGAAGAAAACTACCTCAACATAACAAAGGCCATATATATGACAAGCCTATAGTTAACATTATACTCAATGGTGAAAGACTGAAAACTTTTCCTCTAACATTAGGAACAAGACAAGAATGCCCACTCTCACCACTTCCATTCAACATAGTACTGGAAGTTCTATCCAGAGCGATTAGGTAAGAAAAATAAATTAAATGGGTCCAAATTGGAAAGGAAGAAGTAAAATTATTTTTGTTCAGAGATGACATGATCTTATATGTAGAAAACCCTAAAGGTTCCACACACAAAAGTGTTAGAATAAACAAATTCAGCAAAGTTGCAGGATACAAAATCAACACATGAAAATCAGTTGCATCTCTACCCACTAACAAAGAACAATCCAAAAAAGACTTGTACAATGAAAACTACAAAACATTGCTGAAAGAAATTAAAGAAGATGCAAATAAATGGAAATACATCCTGTATTAATGGATTGGAAGACTTAATATTGTTAAGATGTCATTACTACCCAAAGTGATCTATAAATTCAATGCAATCTCTATCAAAATCCCAATGACTTTTTAGCATAAATTTTTAAAATTTTCATCCTATAATTTACATGGAACTTCAAAGGACCCTGAATTGCAAAAAAAAAAAAAAAAAAAACTTGAAAAAGAAGAATAAAGTTGGAAGTCTCATACTTCCCAATTTCAATGCATGTACAAAGATATAGTAATCAAAATACTGTGGTACTATAGACACAGACCAATGGAATAGAGAACCCAGAAATAAAACCTCACATATATGATCATACGATTTTCAACAAGGGTGCTAAGATTACTCTATTGGGAAAGAACAATTCTCGAACAAATGGTGCTAGGAAAACTGGATATCCACATGCAGAAGAATAAAATTGGGCCCTTACTTTACAGCATATACAAAAATTAATTCAAAATGGGTTAAGACCTAAACATAAGACCCAAAACTATAAAACTCCTTGAAGAAAACATAGAGGAAATGCTTCATGGATTTTGCAACAAATTCTTGGATATGATGCCAAAAATTCTTGGATATACAGGCAGTAAAAGCAAAAACAGACAAATGAGATATCACTTCACAATCATGAAAAAAACAGAAACTCACCCATTAGAAAAAAGAGAGAAAAAAATGAAAAACCCAGAAAATAACAAATATTGACGAGGATGTAGAGAAATTGTAACCTTTATGCACTACTGTTGATGGGAATGTAAAATGGTGCAAAAGCTGTGGAAAACAGTATGGCAGCTCCTCAGAATTTTATATAAAAATACCATATGGGAAGGGATAAATTAACAGGTTGGGATTAACATACACACACTACTATATATAAAGTAAATAATCAACAAGGACCTACTGTATAGCACAGGGAACTCTATTCAATATTCTATAATAAACTATATGGGAAAAGAATCTGAAAAAAAAATAGATATACGTATATACATATATGAATCACTTTGCTGTACACCTAAAGTTAATACAACATTGTAAATCAACTATACTACAATATAAAATTTAAAATTTAAAAAAAGTACCATATGATTCAGCAATCCTTTTTTTTTTTTTTTTTTTTTTTTGGCCACACCACTGGCATGAGGGATCTTAGTTCCCTGACCAGGGATCGAACCTGTGCACCCTGCAGTGGAAGCACAGAGTCTTAACCACTGGATCGCCAGGGAAGTCCCAGTAATCCTACTTCTGAGTAAATATCCAAAAGAATTGAAAGGAAGGAGTTGAACAGATATTTGCAAACTCATGTTCACAGCAGCATTATCCACAATAGCCATGAGATAGAAGCAACCCAAATGTCCATTGATGAATGAATGGATGAATAAACAAAATGTGGTATATACATAAAATGGAATATTCTTTAGTCTTAAAGAGAAAGGAGGGGGAAATGGGAGTTTTTGTTTAATGTGTACAGAGTAAAGTTCTGGAGATCTGTTGCACAACAATGTCAATATACTTAACACTACTGAACTGTAAAAGTGGTTCAGTAAAGTTAAAAGTGGTTAAGACAGTAAATCTTATGTTGTGTTTTTTACCACACACAAAAAATATTTTAAAAACCATCCCCCAGGACTTCCCTGGCGGTCCAGTGATTAAGACTCTGCGCTTCCACTGCAGGGTGCACAGGTTCGATCCGTGGTCAGGGAAATAAGATCCCACATGCTTCGTGGCCCGGCCAAAAAATAAAAAACAAACCCCCAAAATGGGGGAAAAAGGAAAGAAAGAAAGAAAAAACCTTCTCAGGTGATTCTGAAGTGCCCCAGATCTGTAAACCACTGGCCCAATGTGATCCTGGATGACTTCTGAGAGGAAGAGCAGCTTTGAGGTGGACTGTCAAAGGCAAAAATATTTTGACTGGGTGAAGAGGAGGGGGGAAGTTACCAAACAAGAAATAGTTCAGCAGCAGCATTGTTAGCATTATCACAAACATTTTATCTAAGTGCCTATCATTTGCCAGGCATATGGTTCACATGTGTTCTCTCACTTAGTCCTCACAACAGCAACTCTATAAAGTGGGCACAACTAGTGCCATTTTGCAAAGAGAAAGTGGATGGCAGTTTGGGGGAGCCATCAAGGGGACCAGTCTGCCTGAAGCAAACAGTGCATGTAGAGGTGAGGCAGATTGGAGGCGAGGAGGCAGATAGTCAAAGGCCTTGACACAAGGCAGAGACATTCAACATGATACCATGGAATGGGGAGCCACTACAGGTTCTTGAGGGGAAACAGGATATGATTCCAGTGGTGCTTTCAGCAGGTGAATCTGCGGGGAAGTCCTGGCTGAGCCTCCGTGCTCTGCACCAGGGTGGAAGCCTGACCAGTACAAAATGGGTGACAAATAGATGTGTAAGTTGGAGGTCAAAGGAAATCAGCCCTGATGCCCATTCTCCATCTCCCTCCTCCCCCAACACTCCTAAGCCTCCTCTCTGAATGACCCATACATATCCCCTGGGGCCGCAGGTCTCCTGGTACCTGCCCTGCTCTGGCTGAGCAGAACCAGATGGGGCAGGGTTTCATTCTCCTGCAGTTTGGTGGTTGGCATGGGGACACCTCCGGTCCCTGTGAGCACCCTCTGCTGAAGGCTTCTGGGTGGGCAAGTGTCTGCAAGGGTGTGGGTGCTGGGCAGTTGGCTTGCATTTTTTATTAGAATGATAGGAAGTCTTTCAGAGCCTCGGTGGTATTAATTATAGCCTGTCGTATAACAACATGAGGTTTCATAGAGGACAGAGTTCTCTGTCCCAGAGGCGTCTGGCCCCCAGAACCACACCCCTCCCCCCAAAGGATTGACTTCTCCAGGATTCTGGACTCCCTCCTCTTTCTGCTCCTCAGCATGAGCCTTCAGCCCTCCAGCCCACCTTCAAGAGGACCAATCAGGCAGAACCCTGGGGCTCCTCGTGGGTTATACTGGAAGCTCCTTAACAATGGAGAATTCTAGAACTCTGATCTAAAAGCTGGACACAGGGAATTCCCTGGCAGTCCAGTGGTTAGGACTCCACACTTTCACTGCCGTGGGTGCGGTTCAATCCCTGGTCAGGGAACTAAGATCCCTGCAAGCCATGAGGCACAGCCAAAAAATAAATTTAACAAACAAACAAACAAATAAATACATAAATAAAAACTGGACACAGATGACCATGACAGGACAGTCAATTCCTGCTCCAATAAGGAAAGATAGTGAAGTCTACTGTACCAGAATTCTTCCAAGAGGGCCTCAGCCTCATACCAGAAACACCATAATGGATTCAGGCATTGGGCTAATGGGGTTTTCAAACCTCTTGTAGCAGCCAAGCCCTGGAACCCTGCCTGCTGGGCCCTCCTGGCTCTGAGACAGCTCTGCAGAGCACAAGATTCCTCGGGCCACAGCTACAAGCCCTAATATCCCTTCCAACTATAAGAGTCCACACTCCACTATTTTAAGTCAACCAAATAGTATTAAATGCAGGAAGGCAAGTATATTTGAAAATCCCAGACTCACCGTGAAACAGGAGGGAAGAGGGCATGGCACAACCCTTAAAGCATGACATAGCCCTTGAGGATACGACAAAAACTGGTTAGAACCTATCAGCCCAAGACGGTGGAAGATTCGACTTCCAGTAGACCTTGAGCCTCATTATACGCTCATTGTAATGCAATAGCAAATGCTAAACGACATGCCCACAGGAGCCATGACAGTTCCGAAACTGACCAAAACCCACTCAATTCCTGGAAATCCCCGCCCCTTCTGCAAGCTAGTTGGAATAATCCTCCTACTCATTAGCTTATGAAATTATGCAGCCTATAGAAACTAACCACTCTAGGACTTCCCTGGTGGTGCAGTGGTTAAGAATCTGCCTGACAATGTAGGGGACAGAGGCTTGAGCCCTGGTCAGTGAAGATCCCACGTGCCGCGGAGCAACTAAGCCCATGCGCCACAAGCCACAACTACTGAGCCTGCGCTCTAGAGCCCGTGCTCCACAACAAGAGAAGCCACCACGATGAGAAGCCCGCCCACCACAACGAAGAGTAGCCCCCGCTCGCCACAACTAGAGAACGCCCGCGTGCAGCAACGAAGCCAAAGATGAATTAATTAATTTTTTAAAAAAAACTAACCACTCTATATTTTGGGGCCGCTCTCACTTTCTGAAACAGACCACATTCTACCTATGGAATGTTGGAATGTGTATCTCTCTAAATAAACCTGCTTTACCACTTAGTTCTCAGAGCAGAACCCCCTTTGCCTGCCTACTCACAAGCATCCTATATTAATAAATCTACTTCTTGCCTATCACTTTGCCTCTTGCTGAATTCCTTCTGCACTGAGACCTAAAGAAACTGAGCTTCAGTAAGCCCTGAGACCAGGCGTGTGATTTTAATTAAAAGACAGTGGTTGGAGTCCCAGCCTCTGGGTTCAAGTCCCAATCTGAGTTTTAGCTGGGCTCGAAACCCATCTGAGGTGTGATTGGGTTCGAGTCCCAATCTGTGTGTGCGGTTTCAACCCTGAGAGGGTTAAGTGTTCATTTCTGAATTAACCCAGGCTGGATTCAGATGTTCCTGAGTTTCCAATTTATTTCCCTTCTTTTGGTAATAAAACAAAAATTTTAAAAGTACGGCGACTGAAAACAAGCCAGGGACCATACTAAGTGCTTTAAACATGTTTCTCTTTTAATCTTCACAATAACACCCTCATCCCCATGAATAAAAGGAAGCTGGAAAGTTCACAGATGATCTGCCCAAGGTCTCCCAGCTGGAGGCCAGGATTCAGCTTCAGGTCTGTCTGACACCTAAATGGATTAGCCTGCCTCCTTTCCACCGGCTCAGCCCCTACCCCATTTAATAGCCCCAGCCCAACCACCACCTCCATCAGGGATTTCCGCCCACTCCCAGTTCTTTGTTGCTGTCCCTCCCACATTCCCACCATGTCCATCCTCCAGGCCATGAAATAGACACAGAAAAAGAGTGTTTAAAACGTGTAACGTGGGAATTCCCTGGCGCTCCAGTGGTTAGGACTCTGCGCTTCCACTGCAGGGGGCACAGGTTCAATCTCTGGTTGGGGAACTGACATCCTGCCCGCCAACTGGCGCAGCCTCCAAAAATAAATTAAATAAAATGTGTAACGTACGCTGGAAAATGGCAGGACACAAACCATAGAATACTAAGGCCACCTGGAGCAATAAGAAGATTCTGGAGAGTTTCTGAAGTGTTTCCACATTCCACATTTCATTTAATGCCCACATCCATCCTGTGAAAGAGACCGGTGTTCATAGTCCCATATAGATAGGACACAAAGATAGGACAACGGGCTCATATAGATAGGACAAGAGGCTCAGAGAAGCTGTCTGAGCTTCTCTCCAAGGTCACACAGTTAAGGAAAGCGCCTCAGCCAGGACTAAAGGGGTCTGAGTACCTGGGTGGAGAGGCACTGGCTAGAACCAAGTTCTTGGGAAACCTGGACCAGCACTCCTGCCATCAGCTCCAGGAAGCAAGAGTCTGCATAAAGGTCTCAGGACAACATCTCTCCACGCTCTTCCTCCCCAGCACATGCCATTTTCTCCTCTTCTTTTTTCTTCTCTTCCTCTTCTCTCACCATAATTACATCCCTTGTCTAGGGAATACTCAATGCTGTGTAAATAAAGATAACAGCAGCCTCATTCCTCTGTTCACATAATTAAGAACTGTCACTTGCATAGCCTGCCTGTGGACACACCTGAGGTGTGCCCACCGCTTATTGAGCTTTGAACAATGTGCCAAGCAGGTGCATGCATAGCTCATTGCATCCTCACCACAAGTCTCTGAAGTAGGTTTCCATTTGCCCATTTTACAGATGAGGCAGTGGAGGCTCAGAAAGGTCACTCATGACTTGTTCAAGATCACACAACTGTAAGTGACAGAGCCAGACTTGAACCTAAGTCTTCCTGAAGCTAAAGTCCATGTTCTTCACCCCTTGGTTCCTATTGAGGGGTAACCAACCTGTAGCCAGCTTTGACCTTCTCTGTCTTTGGAACTCTTCCAGTTAACAGAATGCTTTAGCATGCTTATAGGTTAGACAGGGCTTGGACATATCTAATGACAATAATAATTATTTTTTCCCATATAGTGCTTACTTTAGGCATTGCACTTTACCCCATTATGTCATTCAGTCCCCACCAATATTTTGTGAGGTGGATACTGCTATCCCTATTTTACAGATGAGATAACTGAGGCTCAGGGGGCTCAGTAACTTGCCACCAGCACACAGCTGTGTGTAGTAAGGTGAGGATTTGGACCCAGACCTGGCTGATGCCTGAGCCTTCGCCTTTAATCACCTCTCCCTACCTTGCCTACCAGGTTTACTGCTTTTCCAAACATGGCATGAATTCTCTCTGCCTCCGGAGATGGGCCTGGAGAGGTAAGTCTGGTCAATTTGGCCGTCAGGAGACTCAGAGCACCCTGAGTTCCCTGTCACCTTGTTTCTGCCTGAGGCTGGCTGCCTTTCCTTGCAGGAGAACCACTCTGGGTTTCAGGACAGATGCCAGATATCAGCTAGAGTGTCTGCTGGAGCCCTAGGAACATATGTGACTTGCCTATTTGGAGGTACAGAGGAGACTGGAGCTCACACTGTTTAAAAACAGTTCCTTTTCTTTCAGCAAGACGTGTGTGCAGTGCTTATCCTCCAAAGACAGGGAGAAGAGTCGGGTATTTGAATCACCAGTGCAGGATCCGTGAGTCTGCCATGAGGCTTACTAATGCAGAAAGTACATTAGTGTTAGAGGGAGGGCTCTTCTGTTTACCAAGTGACAGAAAACCCCACCCAAACTGATTTAAGCAAAATGTATTTATTGACGCACAGAGCTGAAACCCCAGTGTAGGTGGAGCTTCAGGTGCTGCTTGATCAGAGGATCGAAGGATCTCCTAGTCCCGCTTCTCAGCTCTGCTCTCCTCCATGTTGCCTTTAGTTTCCTGTCAGTGCAAGATGGCAGCCATAGCGCCAACCGTTATGGCCTCTCAGGAAAAGGGAAAAATTAATCCAGTAAGTCAGATGACTAACTGAGTTTCACTGGTTCTCGCTGGCCTGACTTGGCTCAACACTGACACACGGAAATGTGATGTGTTGATTGGCTGGGCCCTCGAGGGTGGGGCCAACACCCACCCAATAGCATGGACATAGAGTGACTAGGGGTAGTGCCCTGGAAGCCATATTGGGATGCGTTATTAAGAAGCAGGTTAGGTGAGCGTTAGACGTCAGAAAGATGAAGAGAAAGACAAAAATCTACTTTGGGTGAACAAACTCACAAACAGATGTACAACTGTGTAGTTACAGAGATGTACCTAAGAGCTTCCAGACATGTTATGCTCCAAAAGTTCATTTGTAAATCAGTTTTGTAAATCAGCTTCCCACTCAGCACACATTTTTACCCGTGTGGGGAGAGGGGAGGGGGAATTGTTCGTTGTAAAATTCCCAGGCTAAACTAAAAATTTTTATTTAATCCGTAATATTGAGGAAGTGCTTGGATGTTTGCAATGAAAAATAGAAAGCAAAACTTGCAACTGTGGATGATAAAATGATTTTGGATCTGCAACCTTTGTTATGAGTGCTGATGCTTGAGAAAAAGCAAGTTTAATTAATGAGAATAAGCTAGCAGATGGAGACTCCAGTGGGAATCTGAAAGGGGCTTCTGAGCATTTCCAAGAGCTCAGGAGGTTGACTATAGGGCTTTCTGTTAGGCTGAATTTCCCTTCACATATTATGGTTTTCTTTTTTCTTGATAGAGGTGGGTCAAGGAGAACATTCTTACATCTTCTTTTTACAGGCATACGAGAAAGACGTGAGTCTGCAGCCCCACCATGATTCAGGTCATTTTGGACTCACAAATGGAATCCAAGGGAGGGAGAGGAGAACAGGAGATGGTCCCACTGCACCTGGGCAAGAAGTGGCAAGGGGGGTGGGGGGAAGGAAGGGCCTGAGAGGCTGGACAGTGAAAAGAGAGGCTGGGCCTGCGGAGGACATACCTGAATCTGCGGAAGGAAGTAAAGGAGAAAGCTGCCAGTCTCCTCTTATTTATCACAGACACGAGATACATTCAAACCCACCTTTCTCCAGCACTCGGCATTTTGCCTGTCAGACCATCTAGAAGCATAGGGACAGCAACCAAGCTAAGCCTAGGCCCCGTGCCCCCCTGTTGGTTGGTGAAGTCAATTCTCTGACAGGCACGTGAGCTTCTTCTCTTTACCTGAAGCTGGTGGATTGTAGAGATGCTTTCCTCTCCTTTTCCCTGTGCTTCTCCTGCCACTGGCAACCAGGCCACAGAATTACTTTGCCTAAAACATAAATCTGACCCTATCACTTTGTGCCCCTCAGAACCTTTCAGGGTTGCCCATTGCCTACAGCAACATTTCTCCAAGTACATTCCTTATAAGCTTCATTCTTTGATCACATAAGTTTAGGAAATCCTCTATAGCATACCCATGTTAGAGAATCCAAACACAAAATGACAAATTAAAGGCTCCAAGCAGCAGTCTCTCAGTAAACGACTGCTTTCATTTTTTTCACTCTGTCAATTCTTTTTTTTTTTTTTTTTTTAATTGAAGTATAGTTTTTTGTTGCTGTTGTTGTTCTGTTTTGTCTTTTTGGGGGCACCTCGCATGGCTTGTGGAATCCTAGTTCCTGACCAGGGATTGAACCTGGGCCCACAGCAGTGAAAGTGCGGAGTCCCAAACACTGGACCGCTAGGGAATTCCCTATTGAAGTATAGTTGATGTACAGTATTATATGTTACAGGTGTACAGTAGCGTGATTCCCAAGTTCTAAAGGTTATATTCCATTTATAGTTATTGTAAAATATTGGCTATATTCCCTGTGCTGTTTAATATATCCTTGTAGCTTATTTTATACATAATAGTTTGTACCTCTTAATCCCCTACCCCTACAATGCCCTCCCCCTTCCCTCTCTCCATTTGTAACCACTAGTTTGTTCTCTGTATCTGTGAGTCTGCTTCTTTTTTAACTATATTCACTAGTCTATTGTATTTTTTAGATTCCACATGTAAGTGATATCATACAGTATTTGTCTTAACCTTATTTGACATTGAAGCCCTTCTTATGCGATGTCATTTAACAGACACATTTTGGCCTACAAGATAAAGCCCAGATACCTTAACACGGCATCCAAGACCCTTCCACTCTGGCCATGACCCCGCTTTAGAGCCTTTCGAGCCTCACCACCCAGAGTTCTTCCACAGATGCACCCTAGTTCCCACCATACTGACCACACACAAATGCTTTGCACTTTCATTTCTCTGTATTTTTGTTCATATTATTCCCTTTTCCTTCCCTTTTCATTTTTCCAAATAAAACAAATTTTCGCAGGAGCTCCATGCAGATTATTATTTTATTAATATGAACGACCCATGCTTTCTGAGCACTGACTAAGTGCCAGGCTCCCTCCAGTCAGCTTTCCCTACTCAGGTCCCTGGCTTTGGCGCTGAAGAAGAATGCTAAGATGCTAAGAATGACTTTGTTGGCTTCTATGCTTTGATACCCCTTTCCACTCGGCCCCCACAGCCCCTGGTACCAATGAGCCCCCGCTCCATTATCCTAGACCTCTCCCTGGCTTGGGTCTCCAATCAAATTTCCCCTCACCACCTACATCCCTCTTAGCAAAGAGCTTTGCAGCATGTAGTTGACAAGGATGACTGAAACCCCTGAAGTACATTCATTCATTCATTCTACAAATATTGATAAAGCACTGCAGGTTTTAAGATAGATGTTGTCCGGCCTTCACCACAGGCCAGGGAAGACAGGCAGGAAACAGTGTTATGATCAATTCAATAACTGCTAATGTGCAAAGTGTTGCCAAGAAGTGGGGGGAGGGGCCTATGGGAGGGACATACCAAGCACTTAACCTGGTCTGGGTGTCCAGGGAGGGCTTTCTGGAAGAGACAAAGGCCCATAAGAGATGGGACAGCATGCAAAAGACAGATTGAGGTGCCTTTAGGGGCTGCAGTGAGTACAGCAGGTGAGGGTGGCTTTGGAAGAGGCTGTTGAGTAACAGTCTCCTTGAAGACTCAGCTCAGTAACTGGTGTCAAGAGGCTTGGGTTGAATCCTGACTGGGCCATTTCCCCTCTGTGGGGCTTGGTGGGGTGGGGGGGGCGTTTCTTAACCTCTCTGTTTCCATTTCCCTAACTGCAAGATGGGGTGTCTTCAACACTTAGCTAAATTTAATAAGTGCTTACTACATGCCAGGCATTTTTTCAAGCACTTTACATGATATAACTAATTTAATCCTCACAATAGCCCTAAGAGATAAGGTATTATCACCACTTAGCAGATAATGAAACTGAGTCACTAAGTTAACTTGTTGAAGGTGACCGGGCAAGCTGGAAGTGATGGTATCTATCTAATAGGGTTTCCAGAGTTGAAAGAGATAAAGCAGGTAAAGCACTTAAGACAGTGGCTGGCACACAATACAGTCGATCTTCCTTATCTCCAGGTTCTACATCCCCGGATTCAACCAACCTTGGATTGAAAATATTTGAAAAAATATTCCAGAAAGTTCCGAAAAGCAAAACTTGAATTTGTCAAACCAGCAACTATTTACATAGCTTTTACATCGTACTGACAACTCTTTGCGTGGCATATACATTGTATTAGGTACTACAAGTAATCTAGAGATGCTTTAAAGTACACAAGCGGATGTGATTAGGTTATATGTGAAGACTGTGCCATTTTATATAAGGGACTTGAGCATCCTGGAACCAACCCTCCACAGATACTGAGGAAGGACTGTGGTTGCTCAATAACTTTTACTATTTATTTTGATTTATCCTAAGGCCAGTGGGAAGGCATTAAAAGCTTTAAGTCATTAAGAGTTTTTTTTTTAAAAGAATGGGTCTAAGGAGTCCACATTAGTTGCAGAGAGAGTAGCTAAAAGGCTGTTACAGGGAGGGAAACACTGGCAGCTAGACCAGGCCTGTGGGAGTTGGGTGATGCATACCTGAAAAGTATTTCCTTGGTGGAATCCATACACCTTGGGCATTGATGGCCACTGAGGGTGAAAGAGAGGGAGTGCCAGGTTTCTGGTTGGCCCTGGATGGACAGCAGTGCCATTGACGGGAGCCCAGTGTGGGGACAGTTTTGGCGTGGAGACGTGTCTGTTTTGGACAAGTGACGTGTAAAGAGAACATGCAAGTGAGGACTTCCCTGGTGGCGCAGTGGTTAAGACGCCGTGCTCCCAATACTGGGGGCCCAGGTTCAATCCCTGGTCAGGGAACTAGGATCCCACATGCATACCACAATTTAGAGTTTGCGTGCCGCAACAAAGGAGCCCTCCTGCTGCAACTAAGACCCGGTGCAACCAAATAAATACATTAAATATTTAAAAAAAAAAAAAAAAAAGAGCATGCAAGTGGAGTTGGCCAGCAGCCATGAGATGCACAAGTTCATATCCATGACCTACCTGTGCTGTGCTGTAAGAGGCCAGGTCTTTAGAGAATGATGTACCCAGCTACCATTTGCTAACCCTTTACTGTGCCTGACCCAATGCTCATGCTTCACTCTCTCATTAAGTCCTCTCCACAGCCCTGTTCTTGTCCTCCATTTAGAAAAGTAAAAAATGAGTTCAGGAAGGTTCGATTACTTTCCTGGTGTCAAGTAGGTAGTAGGTAGAGCTGAGTTTCAACCCAGGTTGTCCAGATCCAGAAAAAGACGTGAATCATCTGCAGGCACACAGCAGCTCCACTGTGCCAGCACACACAGTGTAGACTTGTGCAGCTCAAGTGAGAACAAATGCTGGGGAATCTAGACAGCAAAAGAAAAGGTCCCTATCCCCAAGGATGTCCACTCTCCTCCAAGTGCCTCAGAATCCCTTTGTATTCATCACTCCTGCCCATCTCTTCCCATGGTTTCCTACCAGCTCAAGGAAGCCCTAAAGCCAACCTTCCCCCATGCTCTGGTGCTCAGTCCCTAAGAAAGGACACTTGTGTGGGGGCACTAGACAAAATAGTCTCAATTTTGTCTGCAGACTGGGCCACCCCACCAGCTCTCTGCAGATCTCTTTCTTTGTCCCCTCAATGCACTCTGTTGCAGAAAAGGCAGGGAAGCAAAGTAGGGGCAAGACAGGACCATCTACCCCACAGGAAGGGATGGGCAGCCAACACTGGCAAAATCTCCAGTTGGGAGGATCCGGTTAGGGCCCCCCATCCTCCTCTCTGCTGCAGGTTCCTGCAAGTTGCCCATTTCCCAAGACTGAGCTGGTCCTGGGGCCCAGAAGAGAAGTTGGAATTCTGATCTTCATTGACAGCTTTCACTGTGGATTTATTTTCTTCTAGTTTTGTTTCTGGTATTTTCTTTTCAGTGACCTGACTCATGGTATCTTTTAACTATTTATCGATTGGGATTTTACAGTTTAAAAAGTCATTTATATACATTCTTTACATAATTTATAAAAAGGCTTTAAAAGTATTTAACAGTTATTTTAGTTTTGTCATCACTTTTTCTTTAAAAATTACACAGGTGATACATGAGTATATTCTTGTATGAAATTAAAATTCATACAGTTCAAATAAAGCAAATGTCCCCTTAGCCCACTCCAAATGCTATCAGTTTGTGTATATTCCTCCTCACCACTTCCTAGGCATTTACACACCTAATATATTCACAAAAATATATAGCTTTCTTTTGTGCACATTTTTCTTCTTTATGTGAACATTATGTGAACTAACCTCAACTTGCCTTCTTCGCTTAATATCTCTTAGAGATAATTTTTGTTTTCTTACCATGGTAAAGTTTGACTTATTTATACAACCAAAAATATTCTCTTTTCCCTTGATTTCTTCCATTCGTTCTAAGCTTAGGAAGTCATTTCTTCTCCAGGTGTTTGAAAGTGTCTATTTTCTCATCCTTACAACATTTTTACATTTGATCTTTATTATGATTGTTATTAAGTCCAGATAGAATTTATTTGTTGTATTATGTGAGGTGAGGATATAATGTTTTTTTTTCCTAAACTGCCAGCCAGTAGCCCAAAATAATTTTTAAAATAACATTTTCTGGGCTTCCCTGGTGGCGCAGTGGTTAAGAATCCGCCTGCCAACGCAGGAGACATGGGTTCGAGTCCTGGTCTGGGAGAATCCCACATGCCACGGAGCAGCTAAGCCCATTTGCCACAACTACTGAGCCTGTGTTCTAGAGCCTGCGAGCCACAACTACGGAGCCCATGTGCCACAACTACTGAAGCCCGTGCACCTAGAGCCCGTGCTCCACAACAAGAGAAGCCACTGCAATGAGAAGCCCGTGTACCACAATGAAGAGTAGCCCCTCCTCAGAGCAACTAGAGAAAGCCTGTGTGCAGCAACAAAGACCCAACGCAGCCAAAAATAAAAATAAATAAATTTATTTTAAAAAATAACCTTTATTTTCCTGATGATAGTACTTTATTGCACATTAAATTAATATGTGTATCATCATCTCATTCTGAGTACCCTATTTTAAGCTACTAAAACAACTATATATTTTTGTCCTAATACCACAGAATTTTAAATGTCACAATTTTCTAATATGTTTTGTGGCTAGATGGTCTATTCCTTCTATCCTTACTTTTTTTTTTTTTGCGGTACGCGGGCCTCTCACTGTTGTGGCCTCTCCCGTTGCGGAGCACAGGCTCCGGATGTGCAGGCTCAGCGGCCATGGCTCAGGGGCCTAGCCACTCTGCAGCATGTGGGATCTTCCCGGACCGGGGCACCAACCCGTGCCCTTTTTATTGGCAGGCGGACTCCCAACCACTGCGCCACCAGGGAAGCCCTATCCTTACTCTTATTTTACAAAACTTTCTTTGAAATTCTACCTATTTATTCTGCTAAATGAATTGTATAATCTTTTTTGTAAAAGTTTGAAAAAAAATCACATTTGGATTTGCATTAAGCCTGTAAATTAATTTGACCTTTCCATCTTTACATCATTTAGCTTTTGCATCAGGCATAAAGTATATCTCTCCATAGTCAAGTCTTTTCTTTTGGGACTTCCCTGATGATCCAGTGGTTAAGACTCTGTGCTTCCAATGCAAGGGACTGGGGTTTGATCCCTGGTGGGGGAACTAAGATCTCACGTGCTGTGCGGCCAAAGAAAAAAAAAAAAAAAACCAAAAAAAAAGTCTTTTCTTTTGTGCCTTAGGGAAAAAAAATGTCGTTTTCTTCATATGGAAAATGCTATATTCTGGATTAGTTTATATAACCCATGCCTCAAAACTTTAGAAGACACACCCTCTTCCCCAGTAAAACCACCTGAACTCACAACTTAGGGGAACAACATTCTTAATATCTGTCTTAAATTCTTCCTCAATTCATTTATTCATTAAACTAGTATTTATTTCAAGAGCCTGCTATGCCCGAGACCCAGTTCTGTGCAGTAGGGATACAGCAGCAAGCAAAACAGTTTTCTTTCGTTTTTTTTTTGGCTGCTCCTCGCAGCTTACAGGATCTTAATTCCTCAACCAGGGGCTGAACCTGGGCCACAGCAGTGAAAGAGCCGAGTCCTAACCACTGGACCGCCAGGGAATTCCCAAAACAGTTTTCTTACAATTATCTCAAAATATAACGTTTAATTAAACACACACACACACACACACACACACACACACACACACACATACAATTATCCCAAAATAAAAAGTTTAATTAAAAAAACAAAACAAGTTCTCTCTTCTCAGGAAGCTCGTATTCTAGTGGGGAGAGAAAAAGGGAAACAAGTAAGCAATTAGGCATATGTCACATCAGATGGTGAGAAATGCTGCCGAGAAAAAGTGCAGCTTTGGAAAGCTGGTCAGGGGCAGGCACTCTGTCCACCACTTCTAAGCAGAAGCTGAAGGAGGTGGTTTAGATTGTCTACTTCTGATTCTGTCAGAGAAACGTCTCTATTTTTTTTTTCCAAAAAATTATCTCTGAAGTTTTCAAATTTGTCAATTTCACATCCCACTCTTTTATATTTTTTAAGTCTGCTTTTGTCATTTCCACCATTTCACCTTAAGTTGTGTTTGTTTCTGCTTTTTTTCCTTAGTTACATTTGTCCATTGTGTTATTTAGATCTTTTTACAAAAAGAACCAACTCAAGGACGTATGTAATAATTCAACAGTTGTTCTATTTTCTAATTTATTTTTTTCTGTTTCTTTTCCTGATCTCTTCCTTCCTCACCTTTATTTGGGATTTTTGTTTTTGCACATTTCTAAATTATTTAATGAATATTTTGTTTGTTTAAATTTTTCTGGGTTTAATAATAAAATCATTTTAAAAACTAAACAAAATTTTGAGTAAAGCTTTGCACGCATACTGTTGGTTTTCCTAGGTGTGGTTCTTCTTTGTGTTTTTTTCTAAATTATCACACTCCTTATATATCTATAGATCTATAGATATATATAGATCTATAGATCTATATATATCTATAGATATATATATATAAAATTAACTGAATCACTGTGCTACACACCTGAAACTAACACGATTTTGTAAATCAACTATACTTCAATTAAAAAACAGTTAGATAGGTGCTTCCCTGGTGGCGCAGTGGTTGAGAGTCCGCCTGCCAATACAGGGGACACAGGTTCGTGCCCGGGTCCGGGAAGATCCCACATGCCGCGGAGCGGCTGGGCCCGTGAGCCATGGCCGCTGAGCCTGCGCGTCCGGAGCCTGTGCTCTGCAACGGGAGAGGCCACAACAGTGAGAGGCCCGCGTACCGCAAAAAAAACAAAAAACTAGAACCAGTTAGATGTGGGACTTCCCTGGTAGTCCAGTGGGTAAGAATCTGCACTCCCAATGCAGGGGGCCAGGGTTTGATCCCTGGTCGGGAAGCTAGATCCCACATGCCACAACTAAGAGTTCGCATACTGCAAATAAGAAGTCCGCATGCTGCAACTAAAAAAAAAAGGATCCCACGTGCTGCAGCTAAAGATCCCATGTGCCTCAACTAAGACCCAGCGCAACCAAAATAAATAAATAAATAAAAATTTAAAAAGTTAGGCACACACAAAGAAAACTGTGTTCACGCAAAAAAATGAAATAAAGGCAGTGAAGCTCACACACACACACACACACACACACAACCCACTTAATTCCTGATTTTCTCCTTTATCCAAAATCTATTTTGGAAAATTTAAATAGTCAATTTCTAACATTAATTTCTAGTTTTAGCGTATTGTGAACAAAGGATGTGATCCATATGACATTTGTACTTCAAATTTATTGGGATTTTCTTTGTGGAGGAAACTGTGATCCATTTTTAAAATTATTTTCTGCATCCTGGAAAATAGGCTGAGTAATTTACAGCCTAAGCCAAAAGTCAGCATGTCTTCAGGAACTGGGGAAAAGAACAAAATATGAACAGGAAGTCAGCTTCAAAGAGGAAGTGATTTTGATACAGAGGGGACAAAGAACTGTTTTTTTCAGTACCGACTAAAGGCCAGGCACTATGCTAGGCACTTTGCATGTATTGTCTTATTTCAAGGTGAGGCAGGATTCTTCAGAGCAGGAAACGGCCCCCCAGGGAGGTTAAGTAACTTCCTAAAGTCTGTTGCCTGCTCACAGCCCTGTCTCCCTTGCTTTGCTGAGCACGTTCCCACTTTTCTTTCAAGTCTCACTTTAAACATCACCTCTTCTAAGGTCTCCCAAAGAGAAGAGTTGGGCACCCCTCTTTTACTCCTGTAAAAGTCATCCCTAGTCTTATCTGTCACCCTTGGTTACCTGGGAGACCCTTAAGGATGGATAGCACATTGTGGGTTCTCAATAAATATTTGTTGATGAAGTGAAGAATAAAGGTAAAAAGACGAAAATAAAGGACAAAAAGAGAGTTCCTGTATGAAGAATGAACATAGCAACACCATCACCCTATGGTACTCCTCCCCCTCCCCTGCCAAGCAGGTGATGCCTCGGGGTTTACAAGTAATAATATTGACGTTAATAGCTTGCTCTATATGCAGAGTGTTTGCTGTCTACTCAGCATTATCCTACCTGCATTATCGCATTTGGTCTCCAAGCACATAAGTCACCTTAAGCCCCATTTTCTAGGTAGTAAAGCATTTAGAAACTGAGTCTGGCCAAGAGCAAACAGCTTGCAAGTCGCCATAGCCAAGAGCTCCTCAGACTCCACTCAATGCCACATTCAAACTTGAACCCAGCTCCCTCCTGACGCTAAAGCAGACATGCAGACACACTCCTGCATGTGCATACACACACACACACACACACACACACACACACACGTCCCTTCCTGCCTTGGTGGAGAAGACTTTAAATTCCCCTCCTGTCTTGCTCATCATCATGGTTTCACAATGGAGTCTTTCTTCTTCAGACAACATGTTTAATTAATGCCTTAAAGGAAATTCATGAGAGTGATCCCTGATGTTACATTCTCATTCATTCATCTGTTCTTATGGACAATAAACACTGACTAAACATTTACTGAGCCCCTGTTACAGATGCAGAGCCAGGTACTCTGCTGACCCTGGACACTGCGACCCAGGTGCAGGCCGGGAAGGACAACTTGGGGGGACCTTCAGGGCAGCTCTGCCCACCGCTTCCAGGCCTGCCTCCTCCTCCCCCACCCTCCCAGTTCCCAAACCACACCCTCTTTATCTCCCTTCACAAAAAGCCCCATTCACTTTTTGCACAATACACTTTCACAATAGATAGTCTATTCAACCCAGAGCCCAAATCATCAGCAACCAAAATGCTGGTTCCTCTTTCCTCCTAGGTCTTCAAACATTTCCAGGGGAGGAGAAATAATTGCATTCTGTAGTGTAACTTCCTGTTTGCTTGGCTGTTTCTCCTGTGAACTGGAAGATCCTTGAAGGCCTGGCCTGGGTCTTTTCACCGTTGACTGTGGAATGAATGAGAAACACAGGTCTTGTTCTCTAAATATATAGGTTATTGTTTAAAATAATATAATCATTATAGAAATTTATCAAATACACTAAGACAAAGAAGAAAATAAAAATGCCCTATAATTCCAACAAACACAAATTACTTTTTTTGCAGTACGGGGGCCTCTCACTTTTGTGGCCTCTCCCGTTGCGGAGCACAGGCTCCAGATGCGCAGGCTCAGCGGCCATGGCTCACGGGCCCAGCCTCTCCACGGCATGTGGGAACTTCCCGGACCAGGGCACGAACCCGTGTCCCCTGCATCGGCAGGTGGACTCTCAACCACTGCACCACCAGAGAAGCCCCACAAATAACTTTTAAACTTGTTTGTATTTCCTCTCAAGTATTTTATATGTATTTTTCGGGATAAATATATATGTATATACAAAACTGGACAAAAATATAATTGCACATGCAATTTTGTATTTCACTCACTATATCACAAACATTTTCCAGGTCATTAAATATTCTTCAAAAACATGGTTTTTAATAGCTATGCAGTATTATATCAAACGTACATGCCATAACTTCTTTAAACATTTCCTTGCTGTTGAATACTTGGGTTATTGCTTTCTTCCTTCTGTCCTTTTCCTTTATTTGCTGGGGAGGGCTTGTAATTTTTGCCAACATAAATAACACTTTGATAAACACCCTTAACTTTTATTTTATTTAGTTTTGGCTGCATTGGATCTTAGTTGAGGCGCGTGGGCTCTCTAGATGTGGCTTGTGGGTCTTCTCTTCTCTAGTTGCGGTGCACAGGTTCCAGGGCACATTGGCTCTGTAGTTTGCAGCACAAGGGCTCTAGCTGAGGTGCGCAAACTCAGTAGTTGTCGCGTGCGGGTTAGGTTGCTCCACGGCATGTGGGATCTTAGTTCCCTGACCAGGGATGGAACCCGAGTCCCCTGCATTGTAAGGCAGATTCTTTACCACTGGACCACCAGGGAAGTCCCTTAACTCAAATCTTTGTCCACACTGATGACTCTCCCTCCAATAGATTTCTAGAACTAAAGTTACTAATCAAAAGACATAACCTTTTTTTTTTTTTTTTTAATTGGCTGCGTTGGGTCTTCATTGCTACGCGCGGGCTTTCTCTAGTTGCAACGAGCGGGGCTACTCTTCGTTGTGGTGAGCAGGCTTCTCATTGCGGTGGCTTCCCTTGTTGCAGAGCACTGGCTCTAGGAGTGCAGGCTTCAGTAGTTGTGTCATGCCGGCTTCAGTTGTCGTGGCTCGCGGGCTGTAGAGCGCAGGCTCAGTAGCTGTGGCTCCCAGGCTTAGTTGCTCCGTGGCACGTGGGATCTTCCCGGACCAGGGCTTGAACCTGTGTCTCCTGCATTGGCAGGCGGATTCTTAACCACTGCGCCACCAGGGAAGTCCCATCATTGTGGCTTTTATGTTTTTAATTTTTTTTAACTGTTTAGTGAAGCTAGCAGTTTCCTGTTTATGGTAGGTGTCCCATGTTTCTTTTAGCTCATTTTTATTCTTATATTTATGCAAATAAGGCCAGTTAACTTACTGGTCCAAACCATGATGGGAATAAAGCCATGCAGCTACATACCCTTGGTCATAAGGGGGATCAGAGGAGGTGTACCCTGTCATTATTCCTTGAAAAATAATGCACAAACGTCAGATGTTCACCCCATCTATCCACCGAGACTTTTGCTTTCTTTGGGTTTTCCCTGCAAACCTTGAGTCTTCCAAAATTGGTACTACACTTACGAGAATTTTGAGCTGCTGCCCAACACAGCTTCTGTGGGACTCCGGTCATTGACTTAGTTCTCGGTGACTCTCCAGTTCTGGGTCCCCCTGCTACAAGCCCATCCTTTCAGGAGCCCTAGGTCCACCTCTGCTCTCTGCAGCCCCATTAAGTTCTGCCCTGGGGTCCTGCATCTTCCATTGGCTGGAATCCAGTGGGGGAGGTTTGATACTCAAAGGTCAAATATTAGACATTGCAAAGTCACTGATGTATATTTTTAATGTTTGTTTGGTTCTGCCAATGAAAGAAACAGATTTTAATAATCATCTGCTAATCTCCCAGCAGTTACTCTGATGAACACGTCAATTGAAACACGGAAGAGCTGTGTTTCATCCCTTTACTCGGCTTACTCGATTCCTCAGATTTTCAGGGATGGATACAAACCTTCTGGAAGGTCTGTGACATGAATGCAACCTCCCTCAGGGAAATCATGAGCATGAAAAAACCTTAGACTAACAAATCTTCCCTCCCGTTCCAGCTGTGGGGCTGGGGTGGGGGTGGGGAGCAACTGTGGGTCTCCTGAAATGCCCGGGGGGAAGCCTCCTTTATTGCTTCTGCATCGGAACAGTTGATTTCTTTCTCTCTAGTGTGAATCTGGAGGCTTCCTTCCTGGGTTTGAGGAGGTCAGGGGATTTGGCTAAAGGTGGCGGCATCTGACTGTGAGCTTAGGCCCTTGCTAGTACCTCCTAACATTCATTCGCACAGGCTTCACAATTTCCCAAATACAGTATCATGCATTACATGTCATTTATCACCTTTCATTGCTCCCAACAACCCCAGGAGGTGGACATTACTGAAGTTATTCAGGTGTCAGAGAAGGAAGTGGGTCACCTGCCTAGACTGGTTCTCACAGGGAGGTGATCTGGCAGAGAAAACGGGGAGGTATGAGGAGGGGATACGCTAAAGAGAAGGAGAAAACAGGGCTTCCCTGGTGGCGCAGTGGTTGAGAGTCCGCCTGCCCATGCAGGGGACGCAGGTTCGTGCCCCCGTCCGGGAAGATCCCACATGCCGCGGAGCGGCTGGGCCCGTGAGCCATGGCCGCTGAGCCTGCGCGTCCGGAGCCTATGCTCCACAACGGGAGAGGCCACAGCAGTGAGAGGCCCACGTACCG
>RJWK010015385.1:0-15755 GCA_004363435.1 Platanista minor
TGTTCTAATTTCATTCTTTTACATGTAGCTGTCCAGTTTTCCCAGCACCATTTATTGAAGATACTGTCTTTTCTCCATTGTATATTCTTACCTCCTTTGTTCTAGATTAATTGACCATAAGTGCATAGGTCTATTTCTAGGCTTTCTATCCTGTTCCACTGATCCATGTGTCTTTGTTCCAGTACCATACTATTTTGATGACTGTAGCTTTGTAGTATAGTCTGAAGTCAGGGAACTTGATTCCTCCAGCTCTTCTTTTTCAAGATTCCTTTGGCTTCTAATGTAAATTTTAAAGCTTAGATTTAAGTAATGTAAAAATAATACCTCAAAAGTATAATCAAATATGAAATTATTACAGGAAATTTTCATTTTCTTCACATATATTTATTTCAAATGCAGTGTAAAACAATATTTAAAATAAACCAATTTAGGCACATATAAATTTGGTGTAATTAATTGTCGAATAAGCATTTTTTTCCCCTAATGCCATTAAACATCATTGTAGATCACTATTTGAGTCCTGTGTTTACAACAGTCCTATTGTATTCAGACTCCTGAGTTGATTGTTCATTTTTAAGTTTAATGTCCACAGGTGGCATGAGTAAATTACAGATATGTGTTTGCTTACTTGGGACTTTCATCTTTTAAACAATGCTAAGTAAGTGACAGCATCAAAGCCATGTGTTAAATTCATAATTCAAAGAGCAAAGTTAGACATTGAATAATTCAGTTAGGACTATTCTTTAATATTGTTTTTCAGGGCTGCACTGATACTTTTCTAACCTTGTCTTAAAAAGTAATTGAGGAATAAACCCCACAATTTACTTGAATGCTATAGCTCAGGCTAGGACTAGTTAGAATTTTTTTTTTTTTTTTAAATCCTGTTTGATTAGTTCATTGAATCAGGTGATCAGTTTAAACTATGTTTGAAAATTGAACTGTCTTAAATTGATGGCTATTTGACATGGAATGCATATGTATGCATATGAAGACATGGTATGCATATGATACAACATTACAAATGTGTAAAATTATGACATATATGTTTCAAATTAATTTTTTTCTTTATTTTGGAGAAGGGTGATCCTTTTTATTTTTTATTATTTTTTATAAATTTATTTATTTAAAAATAAATTTATTTTCTATTTATTTTTGGCTACATTGGGTCTTTGTTGCTGCGCACGGGCTTTCTCTAGTTGCGGCAAGCAGAGTCTACTCTTCGTTGCAGTGTGCGGGCTTCTCTTGCTGTGGAGCATGAGCTCTAGGCCCACGGGCTCAGTAGTTGTGGCTCGCGGGCTCTAGAGCACAGGCTTAGTAGTTGTGGTGCAAGGTCTTAGTTGCTCCGTGGCATGTGTGATCTTCCTGGACCAGGGCTTGAACCCATGTCTCCTGCATTGGCAGGCGGATTCTTAACCACTGTGCCACCAGGGAAGCCTGGTAATCCTTTTTAAATAAAAGTTCTTAAGATGTACATATATATCTTCACATATACAGGGCCATGAGTCAAAGGATGCAGATGCCCTCCAGAAGGTAGAAAAGGCAATGAAATGGGTTCTCCTCTAGAGCCTCCAGAAGGAACACACAGCGCTGCCAAAACCTTGGTTGTAGGATTTCTGATTTCCAGAACTCTAAGAGAATATATTTGTATCCTTTAAGCCACTAAGTGTGTGGTAATTTATTACATTAGAAGTAGCAACTAATAGAGGCTACAAATTTATGTTTTAATGAATTCTTTCCATAATGAAGTATCACAATGACCACAGGATTCAAAGAATTACCTGCCTAGAAAAAAAATAGGAAGCCCACAACAAAGCAAACATGTAAAAAAAAAAAACCAAACATTTCTCCTTATTTATTTGCAGATATGGTCTCTAAAATAGAGTTATCTATGAGAATTCAAGAAGAAGTACATTTCAAAACTCTATCTTCTGAAAATAATGATGAAAAATCAAAAACATCACTAGACACTGAAAGACCTACTCAAGTGGAAATAGACACATTTGTGGAAAATACCCTGTCAAACAGTCAGATCTTTTCAACTGATTACTCTTTGTCTTCTCAAAAAGGTGAGAAACAAGCTATTTGTTCTCCAATGCAGCAAGTAAGGAAAAAATTAAATTCAAAATTACATCGTATCAAGTGTTAACATATTTTTATTTATAAATTGACAGAAGATGCTTCTGAGTGTCAGATTCTGAAATATTTATTTCAAATTGATGTTTATGATTTCCTGAATTCTGCGTTTTCACCAATTGTAGTTCTTACAGAAAGGGTAAGTTGACGTTTTAGATGTTTTTCAATAATTTTACCTATTTTACTAAGTATAGGAACAGCTGAAAATTATGTTTGAGTGAATCCTCCCTATGTGAGTGTTACATAATATTTCTCTTTACATAAGATCTTACATGTAAGCTTTCTCCTTACATGAATGTTTTGTTGCATGGATGTTGTTAAGGATTTTTTCTAAAACTTTCCTTAAGCTTTTTTGATCTTGAGCATTTGGGTTTTTTCCTTCCCCTTTTTTTCAAATCAGGGGAAATTACCCTAAGAGTTAACTCAGAAATAATATGAACTGAAAAGTAATCTTAAGCAAATTATTAGTATTTGAATGACAGCTGTGACCTCAGAATGGTGTAATGTGAGAATCTTGCAAAAGCAACTAGTACCTCAAAATTTAACCAAGTCATAACTAAAATTCTAAAATCTGTCCACTTTTTCATTTATTGTAAATCCTATTAAATTCTATCTCATTTATTGTAAATGAAATATTGCAAAAGGACCTAGCTGTAGTACTTGGCACATGAGGCCTTTTACAAATGTTTGTTCCTTTTCTCATCTACTGTTACCAAATAAATAATTGAGGAAGCACTTTTGTCTTCTCATTTACATTTTAAGATGAAATTTAACAGTGGTTGCCTTCAGGGAGTTCACTCTAGTTGGAGGACACCAGTAAAAAAAAATGCAATAATTATAATATAGTGCTGTAATAGCCACAGGATGCTACTGATATACAGGAGGAGCTGCCTAGTAGACTGATTGGAAGTGGTAGGTGGAGAGGGTGGGGAGGAGGAGCCTGGGAAAATGTCCCAGAAGAGATCTTACTTGAGCTGATATTGAAGAAAGAGTAGGAGTTAGCCAGGCAAGAAAGGATAAACGTTCTAGGTTGAGGAGAGAGCATTTTTTTTTTTTTTTACATCTTTATTGGAGTATAATTGCTTTCCAATGGTGTTAGTTTCTGCTTTATAACAAAGTGAATCAATTATACATATACATATGTTCCCATATCTCCTCCCTCTTGCGTCTCCCTCCCTCGCACCCTCCCTATCCCACGCGAGGAGAGAGCATTTTTAAAAGTACAGAAGTGGGAGAGAGCTTGGCATTTTTGGAGATCTATAAGCAATTCAGTCTGACTGAATACAGAGTGAGACTGAAGTTGTATACCGGGATTATGTAAAAAATAGCTTTGCATGTTATGATAGGAAGTTGAACTCTATCTTTTAAATGATGGGGCACTATTGAGGAATTTTAAGTAGAGAGTGAACTGAAAAAGTTTCATTTTTAAAGTCTATATGTCAACATTGTCAAATAAGAATTGAACCGGGGGGCTTCCCTGGTGGCTCAGTGGTTGAGAGTCCGCCTGCCGATGCAGGGGACATGGGTTCGTGCCCCGATCCGGGAGGATCCCACATGCCGCGGAGCGGCTGGGCCCGTGAGCCATGGCCGCTGAGCCTGCGCGTCCGGAGCCTGTGCTCCACAACCGGAGAGGCCACAACAGTGAGAGGCCCACGTACAGCAAAAAAAAAAAAAAAAAAAAGAATTGAACCTGATAAAGACCAGAGGAAGGGAGGCCAATCAAAAAGTTATCACTTTAGTTCGGGAAATAAATGATGAAGGTCTAAAAGAGGGTTTATAAACTCAAATGAAATGAGTGCAGCACAGGTAAAGGTGAGAGCTTTAGCCAACTGGAGAGTGTATGCTTTCTCTGAAACATGTAGCTGCTACTTACCTTCAGCCTGGTTTTTGCCAGATCTTCTATCTCAAGAAAAGTTGGAAATCTGGGTTTTTTTTTTTTTGTGAAATCTCCCAATTTTTAATGCTGACAAATATTTATTTATTTATTTATTTTTGTGGTACGCGGGCCTCTCACTGTTGTGGCCTCTCCCGCTGTGGAGCACAGGCTCCGGACACACAGGCTCAGCGGCCATCACTCACGGGCCCAGCTGCTCCGAGGCATATGGGATATTCCCAGACCGGGGCACGAACCCGTGTGCCCTGCATCGACAGGCAGACTCTCAACCACTGTGCCACCAGGGAAGCCCGCTGGCAAATATTTAGATTAGAAAAAATATCACGCAGTTCGGACAAAACATTCTGTGGGTTGGGTCTGGCCCACTAGCCACATTTTTTAACCTTTGGCCTAATATCTGATAGTGGTTGTTAAAATGATTGGAAGGACAAACTAGGTAGATTTTTGTAGATAGAATTCATTGGATTTAATGATTGATCGAATGTAGCAAGGAGAAGAAAATGGAAAAGTGAGGATAATTTACCAGATTTTTAGTTAGGGTGACCAGGTGCCACTGACTGTTAAGTGTATTTGTGAAAACTAGGCTTAATGACACATATTGTTTTGCTTTCAGAGGCTTCCTCCTCACTTTGTTTCTTTACTGGTTTCTAGAGAGTTGACATTACTTGGTGAATAAGTTCAGAGAAGTGATTAATTTACTCTGTATGATTTGGTGTTGAAGATGTTGATTAAAAACATTACTTAGAAATCTGCTCTAGCATAGGAGAAAAGGAAAACTAATAATAATGATGTAATTTATAAAAATAGTCATAATAAAACTTTAAACTACCCATTTAATTAATTCTACTTATTAGTATGTCCAACTGACATAGCCCTCACTTGTCATCTCCCTCTCCCATAAATTATACCAGTGAAGTTATTAAATTAAAAAATAATTTATTAGTACACCATATTTACCTTTCATATAAAGTGCTTACTTAATACAGGCTATGCTAAGTAAGCTTACTTTTGTGGACTCATTAAATATCATCAAATACATTTTACTTGAACCATTTTGGTTGAAATTCTTCAGACATGAAAATATTGAACTTAAATTTGTTGATTATCTTGTGACCTTGGAGAGTCACTTGTTCTCTGGGGAAGTCTCAGGTTTAAAACTGTAATATCAGTAGCAGAGACTAGATGACAGACTGGTCATAGGCTGGCTTGAGCATTGTTTAAAAATTATGAACCAGCTGACTACATTTAAAAGGTTAGTTCATATAAAAATCTGGATTTCTGCATTCTCTTGAAAAAGTAGAAGATTGTAATACATAGTCTTCTGTTCTTCTGTGGCAACAAGAAGCTCAAGTTGAATAGCGCTTGCATTGAAGAGACATGAGGTTTTAATTTCCCTATACTTACTTCAGCTGTTTGGCTTCTATATGGCTTTAAGTTCATAATGTTTGGGCTAAATGCTCTGAAGAATTTCTGCCAGGTCAGGAATTCTAAGTCTTAGTGGGTCTATTAAGCATCCATAATAGCTGCAGTAAATGGAAAATTTGAGCAATTTTCCAGTTAAATTTAGGCAAAAGTGTTTCCTTTTCTTCTTGCCTAAATGCTTCAGGTAATTGTTTCTATTTGCTGATAATTTTAGTTAGATTTCGTATACAAAATACTTTTTTTGAATTGTTTAAGTAATAGGAATCAACACCACTTTTTAATCTACTTTATTTTATAATTGAGGAGGCTCTTTGGGTTCTAACCTTTATATGTTCTTAACTAGAATAAAAAATATATATAAATATATTCATTTATATGTGGAATAAACAATGGAAATTACCCAGCTCTTGTTCAACAGGTAGCTCCTGATTTAGTATGTTCTGAGAACAACTCTTACATCACTAGTGCAGAGAATGAAGATGTGGCTCAGCATGTTTGACGTTCTTTTGAAGGACTAGATGTACAGCCTGTGACACTGACTGTTTAATTAAATGGGAGTAACTAGTGTTTACAGTTTAGTTTAGCAACAGGGCCCTTCATAAGGGAAATCAGTTTCTAGGTTGTGGACAAGGTTTACTGGTTAGCATATTTCCAATGTTCTTGTATGCTTTCTAGCAGCTGTCACAAACACTAACAGCATTTGTCCTCCATTTCCTTTAAAGTAAGCTTATATAAGATGGCAAAATCCCATATCTACTTAAGGAGGACAAACTTTGATATCTTTCACATGGTAAAAATCATGTACTCTATATGAATATAATATAGAATAAAACATTCAATTTTATTTTTATCAGTCACCTAATTTAGTATTTCTCTTTTCAATTGTAGATTTCAATTGTAGATTTTAAGAGGGTAGTACTATGTATGACATTTAAGGAAGAATTAATCAGGAGTTATGTCCATGAAATTAGATTATGGGTTGGTAGTCACAACTCCACCTATAGCACCCCTTTGCCACACAAGTGTCAAAGCAGGATCACAGTGTGGAAACACAAGAGTGCAGGATGTATTAGAATCTGAAATCTTTCTCAAGGATATGAGGAGCTTAGTAGAACTTTATTTATGTATTAGAATATATTAACATGAACCTTTTAAAAAATGGAATTGAAAGATCTAGAGGAAGAGGTAAGTTTCTATATGACTATTAAGTGTGAAGAAAAGAAATTAGGTTTGAACCTGGCATTGAGTTTAAGTTTTACTGTTTTTGCCATGGGGAAACTTGTAGATTTTTCTTTTAAATTTCATTTATCCTTTTGTCCCTGCTCTATGTTTTTAATATTTGGAATGGTAATTATTGAAAAACTAGAAAAGGACACCAACTGTCTCAGGGAGGGCAAAGGGATTTAAAAAAAAATGTTTTACGTTGTAAATAAATTCTGAAAGCTAACGATTCTGGAGTTCCCTGAAAATGTTCAGACTAGCTGAAGAATTTTCATTCAGTAATACAGTGTTTTAATTGAGGCATATGTTGTTGTTCTAAGACCCTTTGAAATTCTAAATTTTGGTTATGCTTCTGTTTAGATTTTTTAAATTAATTAATTAGTTTATTTATTTTTGGCTGCATTGGGTCTTCGTAGCTGCACGCGGGCTTTCTCTAGTTGCAGAGGGGGGGGGGCACTCTTCATTGCAGTGCACGGGCTTCTCATTGCAGTGGCTTCTCTTGTTGCGGAGCATGGGCTCTAGAGCACAGGCTCAGTAGTTGTGGCTCGTGGGCTCCAGAGCACAGGCTCAGTAGTTGTGGCTCGTGGGCTCCAGAGCACAGGCTCAGTAGTTGTGGCGCACGGGCTTGGTTGCTCTGCGGCATATGGGATCTTCCTGGACCAGGGCTCGAACCCGTGTCCCCTGCACTGGCAGGCGGATTCTTAACCACTGAGCCACCAGGGAATCCCCTTCTATTTTGATTTTAGTAAACTATTCACATAGTTTAGTTTCAGCACACACTGTCCAACACATATGAAGGTTGTGTAGTACCTTAAAAATGGAGAATCATTAAGCAATTTCTGCTACTCTTTGCTACTTGTGAAAGTTCCTGAAACTCCTTAAGCTGATGTGGCAAATGAGAGAGAGCACTTTGAGTTCCAAAAAACTAGCCTGCATTTTGGTCCTGAAAATCACTTGCCGTGAACTTGGGCCATTTCTGGATTATTTTTGGCACAATAGTTCTGTTGCTGCTAGAGCTTAACATTAGGTAAGTTTCCTAAGGAACTAAGATTCTGTTCAATTATTGAGTTCTCTCGGGTGATTTGTTTAGGAAGAAGTATCTGTGGCTTTTTGAGTTGCTTCATTAAGGACTTCAATTAGAAGGCTCAGAGATGGGTGATCCTTTACACCTGTGTTAGCTAAAACCCATCCCCAAGAACAGATCCAGCCCTGGGTATTTTATTCGACAGACCTAAATATAGGGTCCTAAATTTAGAGGGCAAGATGCTACTTTTAGCTTCCCTTCCTCAGAGAACACCACGCACCCAGCTAAGATCCATACGGGTTTAATTTAGCACTTGGGTAACTAGGAGCTCATGGAGTTTAAAGAGTTTTGACCAGCCAAGTGCCCAGGTAACTCAGGTAAAAGTAAGTAAAGCCCTCGAACCCTTCGCTGGGCAGAGGAGGCCCGATCGATGTCCTCTTGCGTGGGAGAGGTTAAACTTTGCCCGGACCACAGCTGACCCGAGACGCCTTCCTGTCCCAAGTCCGGACACGGTTGGCAGGAGGCGCGGGCCCTGCAATCCATTTTCTGACAGGAATGAAGACGGCGGCCGGTTTCCCTGGGCCGGCGGGCTCCCCCAGGGTACGACGCCGTCAGGGCTTCTGTGGGGTGCGGACAGCAGGCTCTAGCGGGGCTGCGAGAGGAAAGCGATGGGGGCTGGGGCTGGGCCAGGCGCCGGCACACGGGCCGAGGGGGCGCGTCGCGCTCACCCCGCCGGGCTACGCCGAGGGGCCTCCGGGAGAAGCCTCGCCGCCGGCACCCGAGGTGGGGACTCCTGAGACCTAGTCTTGACGTTCGGGGCGGTGCGGCCCACACCACAGAGCAGGCCCGGAGGTCGAATTCCATTCTCTCAGCCCCAAGCCTCTCGATTTCCAAGGCTGGGTAGCTCCGCCAGGTAGAGCCCCGGCCCCTTTAAGAGAGAACGACTGGGACACGTCTACGAACCTCGCGCGAAGTAGGAGGGGAAATTAACAGAGTCCCCGCGACCCCGCCTCCGTGCGGAGGTCTGGCCGAAACCAAACCGAGGGGTAGGGCGGCTAGGAGAGTGCAGGTCGCAGGTTCGTCCGGGCGGGCTTGGACCTTCGGATCTTCAGGACGCAAAGCGTAACCTAGGGGCCGAAGCTCCCCTGCTGGGCAGCGTGAACACTTGAGGCCCGTAGGCGACGTTCATCTCTTGCACCTCCCCGCAGCCGGCTCCGCAGTGGTCTGCTCCGGTTGCCGGGCGCAGGTTTGGGTTCCGGACCGAACGCTGCGTGTCCGGTGCCGCTGGTGGTGGCTCGGCCAGGCCCTGGATACGGCGACGACTGCCAGGGCAGCCTTGACGCCATGGAGGGCCCCGGGACTGTCTCTCAGCCGTCCTTGGGGCTGGTCCTGGGAAAGCTTCGCCGGGTGAGTCCAGGCGCGATCCGGGTCACTTGGCTCAGGGGTCGTGGGAGCCGCCCGGGGAAGGTAGCAGTCGACTTTGGCTTTGGGGTCTCAGCTGCGGTGGTCCGAGGTCCTGAAGCCAGTTCTCACCTGTCGCCGGGCTACGGCCTGTGTCCGAGACAGTAGCCAGGTTCCTAGGATGCCTGGGCGGTTTTTTTGTGTGTGGTGTAAGGGGACCTGGAGATCAGGAAGGAGAACAGAGCATTAGCTTAGCAGGACTTTACAAGGAAGGGTGTGTTTCCCGATTCCTAAAATGAATTAGCCTTTCGGGCGTGTTATTTATTTTGAACAGAGGTCAATAACACGTGGTTTCCCCGACAGTGAGAAACTTAAGGGCAGATTCTCTGAAATGAGTTCCTTTTAGAACTGAAACTTCAGGTTGCTTGAAAAGACACCTAAGCCTGGATAGGGAATCGGGATTCTAATTCTGCGTTTTCTTTTCATAAAAAATGCTTTTTTGAGATGCTTTACCGTAAGTGAGATTGTTCTTCGTTTCTTTCTGTGTCTTGTTAATGTGAAAGGTCGTGTTAATGTAAAATCTGGAGATACTGAGCTCCCAGTGTTCACAATTTCCTTTTATTTATTTTTTTTAGGTTCAGCTTATAATCAGGTTGCAGGGATTTTTCTCAATAAGTGTTTACAGGTGTCTTTGCTGACATGTTTAGGGGCATTTATGTCGCTGTATTTTAAAAAAACTATTTGCATTAAAAATGTCAAAGCCTCTTTAAACATTGGGGCAGTTATGATGATCGGTTTCTTATTATGTAAATTTAGAAGTTCTGTTGCTATGGTATTCATTTATTAAACCATAGTGTGTCTAGTGATTTTATATATGTATGAATGTAAATACAGATGACAGTTATATGGAGGTTCTAAATGGACTAAGACATAGATTGGGCCACTGGTGTCATAATGTCTGTTAAGGGAGAGAAGACAAAAGCATAGAACAAAGTAGAAACGGATGAAGTGCTTACTGAAGCATACATACAAAGTGCTGAGGAAATTGAGGGGTGGGAGAGATTACATTTTCTTGAGTGTTTATGAAAGCCTTTCCAGGCTGAGCGAATAGCTTAAGCAGAGCAGGAATGAAAACAACATGGTGTGTACAGCAGACTGGGAGCAGTATTACTAGAGTGTAAAGTCGGCTCAGGGAGTGATGTGCAATGATGCTTGTTGAAGACATAAGTTTGTTCCAAGTGTTGTAGGTGCTGGAGAGCCCTTGAAGTATTGCAGTGGTTAGACTTTTGGTTTAAATAGATCTTCCTGATAGTAGTATGTAGGTTAGGTGTAAGGACAACAAAACTAGAAGCAGGGTGTAAGGGAGAGGTGACAGATTTGTCAAGTAGGGGTAGAGAAGAGGGTACTGAATGGGAAATATTTAGTAGCTAAGAACTATAGTGGGTAGGAATTTAATGATTGTATGCAAAGGATCAGAGAGAGAAAAGGAATCTAGAATGACTCCCAGTTTCTGGTTATGGCAACTTACTCATTCAAAGAGATAGGATATATAGAAAGATAAAGATTTGTGGGATGAGAGAGAATTTCAGATTGCACATATTTCCCTTTCTTCACGAAAAACAACTCTGTGAACAATATCTTCATCTGGATGATTTTTTTGGCTAAATGTACTATGCTCACAACACTGGCTTGGGGCCTAGGATAGCACAACACTGCTCTGCTTTTTAATTTTTTTTTAAAGTTAAAAAATAATTTTTTATTGAGGTATAATCATATAGCATAAAATTTACCCTTTTATAGTACCAAATTCAGTGATTTTTTTTTAATGTTCATTATATTGTGCAGCTATCACCACAATTTTGGCATATTTTTATCACCCTAAAAAGAAACCCTGTCCTTATTAGTACATTCCCAATTCTCACCTCATTCCATCCCTTGGCCACCACTAATCTACTTTCTGTCTCTATGAATTTGTCTATTCTGGACATTTCATGTAAATGGATCATACGATATGTGGCCTTTTGTGTCTGGCTTCATCTACTTAGCACACTTTCAAGAGTCTTTCGTGTTGTAGCATGTAACAGTACTTCATTCCTTTTTATGGCTGAAAAATATTTCATTATCTAGATATACTATATTTTGAATATTCATTTATAGTTTAATGGATATTTGGGTTGTTTGTACTTGTTGACTAGTATGACTAATGCTGCTGTGGACATTCATGTACACATTTTTGTAATGAATATTTTAAGTTCTCTTGGGTATATACCTAGGAGTGGAATTACTGGATCATATTTACTGTATGTTTAACTTTTGGAAGAACTGCCAAATTGTTTTCCACAGTTGCTGTACCATTTTACATCCCGACCGGCAGTTTATGAGGGTTGAATTTCCCACATCCTCTCCGATACTTTTTTTTTCTAAATAGTCACTCTAATGATGAGTGTAAAGTGGTATATCTCGTTGTGGTTTTGATTTGCAGTCCCCTGATGACTAATGATGTTGAGCAACCTCACATATGCTTATTGGCCATTTGTGTTGTCTTCTTTGGAGAAATATCTATTCAGTTCTTTTACCATTTAAAAAATTGGATTATTTGTCTTTTTATTGTTGAAGTCATAAGAGTTCTTTATACATTAACGAAATTAGACCCTTATCAGGTATATGATTTGCAAATATTTTCTCCTGTGGATTGTCTTTTTACTTTCTTGATGGTGACCTTTGAAGCACCATGGTTTTTAATTTTGATGAAATTTAGTTTATCTTTTTTTTTTTCCTTTGGTTGCGTATGCTTTTGGTGTTATAGCTATGAAACCAGTGTTTAAATAAGGTCACAAAGGTTTACATCTGTGCTTCCTTCTAAGAGTTTTAGCTCTTACATTAAGGTCTATGATCCATTTAAAATTAATTTTTATATATGGTATAAAGTATGGGTCCAGATTCATATGTTAGCGGGTGGATATTCACTTGTCCCAATACCATTTTTTGAAAAGACTCCTCTTTCCTCATTAATTTTGTATTGGTACTGCTGTTAAAAATCAATTGACCAGGGCTTCCCTGGTGGCGCAGTGGTTGAGAGTCTGCCTGCCGATGCAGGGGACACGGGTTCATGCCCTGGTCCGGGAAGATCCCACATGCCACAGAGCGGCTTGGCCCGTGAGCCATGGCCGCTGAGCCTGCGCATCCGGAGCCTGTGCTCCGCAACGGGAGAGGCCACCACAGTGAGGGGCCCGCATACTGCAAAAAAAAAAAAAAAATCAATTGACCATAATTTTTTTTAATTGATATAGTTCATTTACAATATTATATTAGTTTCAGGTGTACAACATAGTGATTCAGAACTTCTATAGATTATCCTCCATTTAAAGTTATTATAAAATATTGGCAATATTCCCTGTGCTGTACAATATATCCTTGTAGCTTATTTACTTTGTGCATAGTAGTTTGTACATCTTAACCCCCTCCCTTTTTCCTGCCCCTCCCCCCTCCCCACTGCTAACCACTAGTTTGTTCATTATATTTGTGAGTCAGTTTCTGTTTTGTTGTATTCACTTGTTTTATTTTTTTAGATCTCACACACAGTGATGACATACAGTGTCTGTCTTTCTCTGCCTCAGTCATTTCACTAAGCATAATACCTTCCAAGTTCCCATGTTGTTGCAAATGGCAAAATTTTATTCTTTTTTATGACTAACATTCCATTGTATCTGTATCTGTCACATCTTCTTTATCCATTCATCTGTTGATGGACACTTAGGTTGCTTCCATATATTGGCAATTGTAAATAATGCTGCAGTGAACATTGTGGTGCATGTATCTTTTCAAATTAATCTTTGTATTCTTCGGATGTATGCCCGGGAGTGGAATTGCTCTATTTTTAGTTTTTTGAGAAACCTCCATAATGTTTTCCACAGTGGCTGCACCAGTTTACATTCCCACCAACAGTGTCCGAGGGTTCCCTTTTCTCCACATCCTTGCCAGCATTTGTGGTTTGTGGTCTTTTTGATGATAACCTGACAGGTATGAGGTGATATCTCATTGTGGTTTTGATTTGCATTTCTTTGATGATTAACGATGTTGAGCATCTTTTTATGTGCCTGTTGGCCATCTGTCTGTCTTCTTTGGAAAAATGTCTTTTCAGGTCTTTCACTCATATTTAAATTGGGTTGTGTGTGTTTTTGACATAGAATTGTATGAACTGTTTATATATTTTGGGTATTAACCCTTTATTGGTCAGGTCATTTGCAAATATTTTCTCCCATTCATTAGGTTGTCTTTTTATTTTGTAGATGGTTTCATTTGCTGTGCAAAGGCTTTTAAGTTTAATTAGGCCTTATTTTTAAATTTTTACTTTTGTTTCCTTTGCCTTAGGTAACAGATCCAAAAAAATATTGCTATAATTTTTGTCAAAAAGTGTTCTGCCTATGTTTTCTTCCAGGAGTTGTTGTTATTTTTTCTTTTTTAACATTTATTTATTTAATTTATTTATTTTTGACTGTGTTGGGTCCTCGTTGCTGCATATAGGCTTTCTCTAGTTGTGGTGAGTGGGGGCTACTCTTCATTGTGGTGCGCAGGCTTATTATTGCAGTGGCTTCTCTTGTTGTGGAGCATGGGCTCTAGGCGCGTGGGCTTCAGTAGTTGTGGCTCGCGGACTCTAGAGCAGGCTCAGTAGTTGTGCATGGGCATAGTTGCTCCATGGCATGTGGAATCTTCCTGGACCAGGGCTCGAACCCATGTTCCCTGCATTGGCAGGCAGATTCTTAACCACTGAGCCACCAGGGAAGCCCCCTTCCAGGAGTTTTTATGGTTTCTGATCTTACACTTAGGTCTTTAATCCACTTTGAGTTTATTTTTGTATATGGTGTGAGAAAATATTCTAATTTCATTCTTTTACATGTAGCTGTCCAGTTTTCCCAGCACCACGTATTGAAGAGACTGTCTTTTCCCAGTTGTATATTCTTGCCTCCTTTGTCATAGGTTAATTGACCATAAGTGTGTGGATTTATTTCTGGGCTCTCTATTCTGTTCCATTGATCTATGTATCTGTTTTTGTGCTAGTACCATACTGGCTTGATTATTATAGCTTTGTAATATAGTCTGAGGTCAGGGAGCTTGATTCTTCTGGCTCTGTTCATCTTTCTCAAGATTATTTTGGCTACACAGGTTTTTTTATGTTTCCATACAAATTTTAAAATTATTTGTTCTAGTTCTGTGAAAAATGCCCTTGGTAATTTGATAGAGATTGCACTGAATCTGTAGATGGCCTTGGGCAGTATAGGTATTTTAATAATATTAATTCTTCCAGTCCATGAACATGGTATAACTTTCCATCGTAATTGACGGTAAGTCTAAGAGTTTAGTTCTGGATACTCATTTCTACTCCATTGGTCTATATGTCTTTCCTTAGGCTATTACCAAGGTGTCTTTATTACTGTAACCTTGTAGTAAGTTTTGAAATAGGGAAGTATGAATACTCCAACATTGTTCTTCATTTTCAATATTGTTTTGGCCAATATGTGTGTAGATAGATAGATAGACAGCCATATGTATGTATGTTTGTATGTATCTATGACTATATATCTCTGTAAAAGGAAATGCTATCCCTTGTATTTCCATCTGAATTTTAGGATCTGCTTCTCTGTTTATATGAAAGAGGCATTTGGAATTTTGGTGGGGATTGCATTGATTCTGTACATAAATTTGGAGAATATTGCCATCTTGACAATATTAAGTCTTCCAATCTATGAGCATGGGATGTGTTTCCATTTATTTAGATCTTATTTACTTTCTTTTAACAGTGTTTTGTAGTTTTCAGAGTATAAGATTTCCACTTTATTAAATTTATTCCGAAGTATTTTATTCTTTTTCATTTTCTATTGTAAATGGAAATGTTTTCTTAATTTCATTTTCAGGTGGCTCATTGCTGTTGTGTAGAAATATGACTTCTGCTTGTTTTGGGTTTATTTTGCTCTTTTTCTAGTTCCTTAAGGTTTAGGGTTAGGTTGGGCTATTTATTTGAGATCTTATTTTTTGAAAATGTAGGCTTTTATAGCAATAAATTTCTCTCTGAACACTGTTATAACTGCATTCCATAAATTTGGAATGTTGTGTTTTCTTTCATCTCCAAGTATTTTCTGATTTCTCTTGTGATTTCTTTTTTGACCCATTGGTTATTTAGGAGTATTTCACCTATTTATGAATTTTCCAAATTTACTTCTGTTATTAATTTATAATTTCATTCCATTATGATCAGAAGTCATACTTTGTATGATTTCAAGCTTTTAAAATATTGAGACTTAGTTAAGGCCTGGCATATGGTCTAGCCTGGAGAATGTTTCATGTGCATTTGAGAAGAAAGTGTACTCTGCTGTTGTTGAGTGGAGTGCTCTGTAGATACATGTTGGTATATAGTGTTGTTCACGTTTCCTGTTTCCTTGCTTATCTTCTGACTCTTATTCGTGATCGAAAGTAGAGTCTTAAGGACTCTAATTACTATTGAATTGTCTATTTTTCCTTTCATTTATACTAGCTTTTATTTCATATATTTTGGAGCTCTATTGTAAGGTGGATATATGTTTACATTGTTACATCTTGATGAATAGACCCTTTTGTCATTATATAATGTCCTTCTTTGTTGCTAACAACAATTTTTCTCTTAAA
>RJWK010015385.1:15855-36635 GCA_004363435.1 Platanista minor
CCCCCAAAACCTTCCCCCTCTTTGGTGTCCATACATTTGTTCTCTACATCTGTGTCTCAATTTCTGCTCTGCAGACCGGTTCATCTGTACCATTTTTTTAGGTTCCACATATATGAGTTAATATACAATATTTGCTTTTCTCTTTCTGACTTACTTCACTCTGTATGACAGCCTCTAGATTCATCCACGTCTCTACAAATGACCCAATTTCTTTCCTTTTTATGGCTGAGTAATATTCCATTGTATATATGTACCACAACTTCTTTATCCATTCATCTGTCAATGGGCATTTAGGTTGCTTCCATGATCTGGCTATTGTAAATAGTGCTGCAATGAACATTGGGGTGCATGTGTCTTTTTGAATTATGGTTTTCTCTGGGTATATGCCCAGTAGTGGGATTGCTGGGTCGTATGGTAGTTCTATTTTTAGTTTTTTAAGGAACCTCCATACTGTTCTCCATAGCAGCTGTATCAATTTACATTCCCACCAACAGTGCAAGAGGGTTCCCTTTTCTCCACACTGTCTCCAGCATTTGTTTGTAGATTTTCTGATGCCCATTCTGACTGGTGTGGGGTGACACCTCACTGTAGTTTTGATTTTCATTTCTCTAATAATTAGTGATGTTGAGCAGCTTTTCATGTGCTTCTTGGCCATCTGTATGTCTTCTTTGGAGAAATGTCTATTTAGGTCTTGTGCCCATTTTTGAATTGGGTTGTTTGTTTTTTTAGTATTGAGCTGCATGATCTGTTTATATATTTTGGAGATTAATCCTTTGTCCGTTGATTCATGTGCAAATATTTTCTCCCATTCTGAGGGTTGGCTTTTCGTCTTATTTGTAGTTTGCTTTGCTTTGCAAAAGCTTTTAATAAAGTTTCATTAGGTCCTACTTGTTTATTTTTGTTTTTATTTCCATTACTGTAGGAGGTGGATCAAAAAAGATCTTTCTGTGATTTATGTCAAAGGGTGTTCTTCCTATGTTTTCCTCTAAGAGTTTTATAGTGTCTGGTTTTACATTTAGGTCTCTTATCCATTTTGAGTTTATTTTTGTGGGTGGTGTTAGGGAGTGTTCTATTTTCATTCTTTTACATGTAGCTGTCTACTTACTGAAGAGACTGTCTTTTCTGCATTGTATGTCCTTGCCTCCTTTGTCATACATTAGTTGACCATAGGTGTGTGGGTTTATCTCTTGGCTTTCTATCCTGTTCCATGGATCAGTATTTCTGTTTTTGTGCCAGTACCGTATTGTCTTGATTACTGTAGCTTTGTAGTATAGTCTGAAGTCAGGGAGTCTGATTCCTCCAGCTCCGTTTTTTTTTCCCCTCAACACTGCTTTGGTTATTCGGGGTCTTTTGTGTCTCCATACAAATTCTAAGATTTTTTGTTCTAGTTTTGTAAAAAATGCCATTGGTTATTTGATAGAGATTGCATTGAATCTGTAGATTGCTTTGGGTAGTATAGTCATTTTCACAATATTGATTCTTCCAGTCCAAGAACATGGTATATCTCTCCATCTGTTTGTATCATCTTTAATTTCTTTCATCAGTGTTATAGGTTTCTTCATACAGGTCTTTTTGTCTCCCTAGGTAGGTTTATTCCTAGGTATTTTATTCTTTTTGTTTCAGTGGTAAATGTTAGTGTTTCCTTAATTTCTCTTTCAGATTTTTCATCATTCCTGTATAGGAATGCAAGAGATTTCTGTGCATTAATTTTGTATCCTGCTACTTTACCAAATTCATTGATTAGGTCTGGTAGTTTTCTGGTGGCATCTTTAGGATTCTCAATGTATAGCATCCTGTCATCGGCAAACAGTGATGGTTTTACTTCTTCTTTTTCAATTTGTATTCCTTTCATTTCTTTTTCTTCTCTGATTGCCATGGCTAGGACTTCCAAAACTATGTTGAATAATAGTGGTGAGTGTGGACATCGTTGTCTTGTTCCTGATCTTAGAGGAAGTGCTTTCAGTTTTTCACCATTGAGAATGATGTTGGCTGTGGGTTTGTCGCATATGGCCTTTATTATGTTGAGGTAAGTTCCCTCTATGCCCACTTTCTGGAGAGATATTATCATAAATGGATGTTGAATTTTGTCAAAAGCTTTTTCTGCATCTGTTGAGATTATCATATGGTTTTTCTTCTTCAATTTGTTAATATGGTGTATCACATTGATCGATTTACATATATTGAAGAATCCTTGCATCCCTGGGATAACTCCCACTTGATCATGGTGTATGATCCTTTTAGTGTGTTGTTGGATTCTGTTTACTAGTATTTTTTTGAGGATTTTTACATCTATATTCATCAGTGATATTGGTCAGTAATTTCTCTTTTTGTAATATATTTGTCTGGGTTTGGTTTCAGGGTGATGGTGGCCTCATAGAATGAGTTTGGGAGTGTTCCTTTGCAATTTTTTGGAAGAGTTTGAGAAGGATGGATGTTAGCTCTTCTCTAAATGTTTGATAGAATTCACTTGTGAAGCCATCTGGTCCTGGACTTTTGTTTGTTGGAAGACTTTTAATCACAGTTTCAATTTCATTACTTGTGATTGGTCTGTTCATATTTTCTATTTCTTCCTGGTTCAGTCTTGGAAGGTTATACCTATCTAAGAATTTGTCCATTTCTTCGAGGTTGTCCATTTTATTGGCATAGAGTTGCTTGTAGTAGTCTCTTAGGATGCTTTGTATTTCTGCAGTGTCTGTTGTAACTTCTTCTTTTTCGTTTCTAATTTTATTGATTTGAGTCCTCTCCCTCTTTTTCTTGATGAGTCTGGCTAATGGTTTATCAATTTTGTTTATCTTCTCAAAGAACCAGCTTTTAGTTTTATTGATCTTTGCTTTGTTTTCTTTGTTTCTATTTCATTTATTTCTGCTCTGATCTTCATGATTTCTTTCCTTTTGCTAACTTTGGGGTTTTTTTGGTTCTTCTTTCTCTAATTGCTTTAGGTGTAAGGTTAGATTGTTTATTTGAGATGTTTCTTGTTTCTTAAGGTAGGATTTTATTGCTATAAAGTTCCCTCTTAAAACTGCTTTTCCTGCATCTCATAGGTTTTGTATCGTGTTTTCATTGTCATTTGTCTCTAGGTATGTTTTGATTTCCTCTGGTTTCTTCAGTGATATCTTGGTTATTTAGTAACATATTGTTTAGCCTCCATGTGTTTATGTTTTTTCGTTTTTTTCCTTGTAATTGATTTCTGACCTCATAGCGTTGTGGTTGGAAAAGATGCTTGATATGATTTCAGTTTTCTTAAATTTACTGAGGCTTGATTTGTGACCCAACATGTGATCTATCCTGGAGAACGTTCCATGTGCACTTGAGAAGAAAGTGTAATCTGCTGTTTTTGGATGTAATGTCCTATAAATATCAATTAAATCTATCTGGTCTATTGTGTCATTTAAAGCTTGTGTTTCCTTCTTAATTTTCTGTTTGGATGATCTGTCCATTCGTGTAAGTGAGGTGTTAAAGTCCCCCACTATTACTGTGTTACTGTCGATTTCCTATTTTATAGCTGCTAGCAGTTGCCTTATGTATTGAGCTTTTCCTATGTTGGGTGCATATATACTTATAATTGTTATATCTTCTTGGTTTCATCCCTTAATCATTATGTAGTGTCCTTCCTTGTCTCTTGTAACATTCTTTATTTTAAAGTCTATTTTATGTAATATGAGTATTGTTACTCCAGCTTTCTTTTGATTTCCGTTTGCGTGAAATATCTTTTTCCATTCCCTCACTTTCAGTCTGTATGTGTCCCTAGGTCTGAAGTGGGTCTCTTGTAGACAACGAATATATGGGCCTTGTTTTTGTATCCATTCAGCAAGCCTGTGTCTTTTGGTTGGAGCATTTAATCCATTCATGTTTAAGGCAGTTATCAGTATGTATGTTCCTATGACCATTTTCTGAATTATTTTGGGTTTGTTTCTGTAGGTCCTTTTCTTCTCATGTGTTTCCCACTTAGAGACGTTTCTTCAGCATTTGTTGTAGGGCTGGTTTGGTAGTGCTGAATTCTCTTAGCTTTTGCTTGTCTGTAAACTTTTGATTTCTCCATTGACTCTGAATGGCTGGGTAGAGTAATCTTGGCTGTAGGTTCTTCCCTTTCATCACTTTAAATATGTCATGCCACTCCCTTCTGGCTTATAGAGTTTCTGTTGCAAAGTCAGCTGTTAACCTTAAGGGTGTTCCCTTATATGTTATTTGTTGTTTTTCCCTTGCTGCTTTCAATAATTTTTCTTTGTGTTTAATTTTTGGTAATTTGATTACTGTGTGTCTCGGTGTGTGTCTCCTTGGGTTTAACCTGCCTGGGACTCTCTGCGCTTCCTGGACTTGGGTGGCTATTTCCTTTCCCATGTTAGGGAAATTTTCGACTATAATCTTTTAAAAAATTTTCTCAGGTCCTTTCCCTCTCTCTTCTCCTTCTGGGACCCCAGAAGAAGAATGAGAATGTTGTTACATTTAATGTTGTCCCAGAGGTCTCTTAGGCTGTCTTCATTTCTTTTCATTCTTTTTTCTTTATTCTGTTCTGCAGCAGTGAATTCCACCATTCTGTCTCCCAGGTCACTTATCCGTTCTTCTGCCTCAGTTATTCTGCTGTTGATTCCTTCTAGTGTAATTTTCATTTCAGTTATTGTATTGTTCATCTCTGTTTGTTCTTTAAATCTTCTAGGTCTTTGTTAAAACATTTCCTGCATCTTCTCGATCTTTGCCTCCATTCTTTTTCTGAGGTCCTCGATCATCTTCACTATTGTTATTCTGTATTGTTTTTCTGGAAGGTTACCTATCTCCACTTCATTTAGGTGTTTTTATGCGTTTTTTTCTTGTTCCACCATCTGGTACATAGCCCTCTGCCTTTTTATCTTGTCTCTCTTTCTGTGAATGTGGTTTTGTTTTGCAGGCTGCAGGATTATAGTTGTTCTTGCTTCTGCTGTCTGCCCTCTGGTGGATTAGGCTATCTAAGAGGCTTGTGCAAGTTACCTGATGGGAGGGACTGGTGGTGGGTAGAGCTGGGTGTTGCTCTGTTGGGCAGAGCTCAGTAAAACTTTAATCCGCTTGTCTGTGATAGGTGGGGCTGGGTTCCCTCCCTGTTGGTTGTTTGGCCTGAGGCAACCCAACACTGGAGACTACCCGGGCTCTTTGGTGGGGCTAATGGTGTACTCTGGGAGGGCACTCACGCCAAGGGGTACTTCCCAGAGCTTCTGCTGCCAGTGTCCTTGTTCTCATGGTGAGACACAGCCACCACCCGCTTCAGCAGGAGACCCTTCAGCACTAGCACGTAGGTCTGGTTCAGTCTCCTATGGGGTCACTGCTCCTTTCCCTGAGTCCTGATGTGCACACTACTTTGTGTGTGCCCTCCGAGAGTGGAGTCTCTGTTTCCCCCAGTCCTGTCAAAGTCCTGCAGTCACATCCTGCTAGCCTTCAAAGTCTGATTCTCTAGGAACTCCTCCTCCCGTTGCCAGGCACCCAGGTTGGGAAGCCTGACGTGGGGCTCACAACCTTCACTCTGGTGGGTGGACTTCTGTGGTATAATTGTTCTCCAGTTTGTGAGTCACCCACCCAGCAGTTATAGGATTTGATTTTATTGTGATTGCACCCTCCTAACGCCTCATTGTGGCTTCTCCTTTGTCTTTGGATGTGGGGTATCTTTTTTGATGAGTTCCAGTGTTTTCCTGTTGATGATTGTTCAGCAGTTAGTTGTGATTCCGGTGCTCTCGCCAGAGGGAGTGAGAGCAAGTCCTTGTACTCCACCATCTTGAACCAGTTTCGCCTCTTCCATATTTCAACCTATTTATGTGTTTTAATCTAAAGTATGTGTCTTGTAGATGGCATATAGTTTGAACGTTTTTTTTTTCTTGTCCATTCTGCCAATCTCTGTCATTTAATTGGACAGTGTAGCCCATTTACATTTAATATAATTAGTGATACTTCTGCCGTTTTGGTATTTTCTATATTTCTTAGGTCTTTTTTGTTTCTTAGTTCCTCCATTTCTTTTGTGTTATATAGATGTGTTCTACTGTGCCATTTTAGTGTCTCCCCCCGCCACCCCTTAACTGTATGTGTTTGATTTATAATGATTTACTTTGGGTTAATCCACCTAATGTCAACAACTTTGCTTCTATATAGTTCCATCATTGCGTTATGTATGCTGTTTTTGTTACAATATACATCTTTATGTATTTTACATCCAACAAAATAAATTTCTAATTATTGCATTATGCAATTGTGTTTTAAATAAGATAGAGAAAAGAGTTATAAACACAAATGTGTTTATAACCCTGCCCTGCTTTTATTTAGAATGTTAGGCTAAGCCTAATATCTCATAAGGCTGCTGAAACAAGACTGCAACATTTAAGTAAACCTTTACTAAATGTTTGTATACTGAGGGTAAAAAAAAAGAAACCAGAAGAATAAGAATCAGACAGTTTAGTCTAATAATATACCTTCCTCTCTAGCCTGTGTCCCATTTTAGGACCTGGCATATATATATATTTTAATATTTATATATTTGGCTGCGTCGGATCTTTCATTGTAGCACATGGGCTCTTTGTAGCAGCTCACGCGCTCTCTAGTTGTGGCACACAGGCTCTCTAGTTGTGGTGCGTGGGCTCTAGAGTATGTGGGCTTAGTTGCCCCGTGGCATGTGGGATCTTAGTTCCTTGACTAGGGATCGAACCTGTGTTCCTTGCATTGGAAGGAAGATTCTTAACCACTGGACCACCAGGGAAGTCCCAGGACCTGGCATATTTTTATGGGCTAGGTACCATTTTAGCACTCTTCCTTACCCCTACCTTCCTCAATATCTAGGTCCCAAGAGAGAATGACTTAAGTAGAAATAGTTGTTTTACCAGCTTAAGGTCAGATACTGGTTACCTTTTAGAGGTTCTCTCCCTTTATCTGGATGATTGGCTTTGGAAATGATAACTTCCCTCACCACATTAAGGATGATATCATAACTATTTGCAGGAAGCTTTCCCGTTTCAGTAGAACGTAGACTGTGTCAGACGATCTTTCTGTACAGTGACCCCTCCAGGGCATCCATGTAGATTTGTCCAATAAACTGGTATTATAAAACTCAGAGTTGGAGTCACAGATTTGTGAGTTATTAGCATAGTGATTTTAGTGTTTAGTTTCCATTAAAACAATGAAAATAGATAAAATGAAGAAAGTATGTTTATAAAAGTGTCTGGAATGTAACTTGTTAATAAATGTGGAATTAGTTGCTGGGTATATGGATGAATTGACTGAACAAATGTTAACTGCTTCTTGTGAGGTAATTGTTAATTTTACAGATCCCATTTCATCTTGTTTGGGTTGAACTCTTATTCTGCCTTAGCTCTTTTTAGACCATTTGATTCTAAAGCTCTTTTGATACCCTTTTAAAGGGAGAATTATTATTAATGATTACAAGTTTACATTTTTTGTAAAGAAAAAAATATTTAAGAGATATACTAAAAATAGTTTTCATCAAACTTGATTATGAATAATGAGTGAATCAGTGCCCCTTTTAAACTTTTTGGTGGTTTATCACTAATTACAGGAAAAAATCTCTTTACGTAAAGTGGAAATTAGTTTTTAAGTTTTATGTATTGGAGAGTGTAGGTTCATAAAACTTTGCATTACAGTCAAGTATTCTCAGGGTCTGTATATTGACCTTATTATGTAGTTTTTATTAATATGATATATATTTGAGGTAAAATGAAAAATAATTTTAATTTAACCTTACTGTATTTTGTCAACTTGGTTAATTGCTTCTTTTAAGTTACTTGGTCTAGAATTCCTTTAGTACTCACGTTTGGGAGTGGAATAGGTTTTAAGTGTTCCGTGATTAATCACTACCATGTTGTATGGAGGGTTACCTATTACTTCTAAAATTTGGGACCAATTTACCAAATCATGAGTAATTGTGTATTGCATTATATTTATTGATGTTTGATAAATTTGGTTATTCTTTCTATACTTTTGTGAGATAGGGTTCTATATTTTAGTTAAAATTAAAGGGTGAAAAATCTCCATGAGAAAACCAGCATAATTAAGACCTGAGCAATGAATTTGAGATGCATTCTTGAGACTCAGATTCTTTGCTGTTCCACAGTCCACCAGATCCCACCAGATTCCACCAGCTCAAGACTTTAACCTAGAATTTACTATCTCCTTTTAGAATATAAGGACTGATAAAATGTTACTGGATTTAAGAAATATCACTATACTAAAGATAATTACGTGTTTAATCTGAGAGATGCTTTTAGAATTGTCTCTTAAAGTGTAGTGTGGTAAAGAAATCATTCCAATTATTAGATTTTTGAAGTGATGTGCATTCTGTGTTTTGACATAGTTAGCTGAAAGTAAGGTGGTTGGAGAATATGTAAACTGTAAAGAAAGCATCTTTTCTTCCCAGTATTGTGTGTCAAATGTCTCTTTTTCTCAGAGGCAGAACTAGATTTTTTTTTTTTTTTTTAAATCACTGGTTTCTAGCGATGTCAATTCTGTGAGCTGGTAACAAGGGTAATGTAGGGAGAGGCAGAGGCAGAGATCAGGGTGAAGGGGTATTTTTTTTTTTTTTAGAAAAGGTATAATCAGGTTTATTTAATGCAGGTTAATGAACTGTTGATAGTATATATGGGTCAGAGTTACAAAAAAGATTTTGGAGAAGAGAATAGATATTAAAAGGTGTTTTTCTAGATAGAAGGGGCCTAAAAAGGGAAGATTTGCCATAGAGGTTTTGGGTTGAACCCTGGAAAGAATCAAACCTGATCAGACTTGAGGTTGTTCTTAAAAAAGGGTATTTTTTTTCCCCCTACTTTTCACCTTTTTATGTGATTGAATAATATGTGGGGCCTGGTAACAAAGCAAAAATAACCTCATTGCATGACAGTGAATAATGAACTGACCCAGAGAAAGATGAAATACAGAAGCAACTGCAAAAGCCTTAAGCTGTTTTGTGCTGAAGACTTGTTAGGGAGAGAAATAATGTGGAAACGCTGTGGTTATAGGATCATGGTCTTTGGAGGAGGACTAATAGAAACAGCTACCTTTATTGAGTACCTGCACTCCATATTCATACAGCATTATTCCCATTACAGATAAGAGAAGGGAGCCACTGAGGTAGGGTAGAGGGATTCAAAGTCTAAACCCAAGGTTTCATCAGTGGTTTTCAAACTTTAGTAAAGCAGCAGATCCATTTTTTTTCCCCCCATAGGGAAATCTTATATGGAACCCAATATACTCTATGGAAAAAGCCTAAACTGGTTGAATCAGGGTAAGAGCACCTGATTCAGCTTCTTTCTTTGGCCTCCTTTCCTCTTACTCTCATTTTCAGAAGCTCTGGGGCATCTCTGTAGAACTCTGGTTGGAAAATCACTAAATTTCACCATACTACTTTCCTTCATCACTTGGTGATAGTGGTTGAAAATTGCCAGAAAAATTACCCTCTGATACCTGCTGTTTGGTGATAGTCTGGTACCCATGTCATGAAAAGGGTGTAATAGTATTTACATGTAAACTTGTACTTATGTTTGTGTCTTAATCTGTTGGGGCTGCTATAACAAAATACCATAGACTGGGTGGCTTAAACAACAAACATTTTTCTCTGTTCTGGAGACTGGGAACACCAAGATAAAGATGCTATGGATCTGGTGTGTGGTGAGGGCACACTTCTGGTTCATAGTCTTCTCATTATAACCTCACGTGGTAGAAGTGTCAAGGGAGCTTGGAGCCTCTTTAATAAGGTCACTAATCCCATTTCTGAGGGCTCCACTCTTATGACCTAATCACCTCCAAAGGGCCCTACTTCCAGATACTATCAAACTGGGGATTAGGTTCAACATGAGAATTTTGGGGTTGCAGGGGGACACAGAAAAATTTAGTGTATAGCAGTTTGTAATCAACACTTTTTATCAAAAGTGTATTTTTAAGAGGTTAATTTTCTTTGTCTTGAAGGTTGTGGCAGCATTGCCTGAAGATATGAGACCAGGTTCTAACTTCTATGGTTTTCCATGGGAATTAGTGATATGTGCAACTGTTGTTGGATTTTTTACTATTCTCTTGTTTTTGTGGAGAAGTTTTCGATCGGTAAGTAACCAGTGCTCTATATTCTAAGAGAATGTTCTGTCTTCATGTTGAACAAGTAATATGAGAAGCATATCTTTTGTTTTAAGGAAACAGGTTATTGTTATGTGGGCTACTCATGTTAATGTGTGGCTACTAGAAACTGAATATGGATTTAGAGGAATTTTTTAAAGTGTAAAAATTTTAAAAATTCTCTGTAGGAGTATTCCACACTAATACTAAAACCCTACCTCTATTTCTTTTTTTTTTTTTTTTTTTTTTAATTTTTTTTGGAGTATAGTTGATTTACAATGTTGTGTAAGTTTCAGGTGTACAGCAAAGCCTACCTTTATTTCTTACTTGCTTATTATTTGGGGTCTGTGTTTATTTTTAACAGTATACTAAACATCTGTGAATATACCACCCAACCTGGAATCAAAGACATTGACTGTCACCTATATTTAGGTGATCCTCCCTCATTTCATCCCCCTGCCTCCCTGTACTAGAGGTAATCCTGTTTTGGATCCTGTGTTAATTATTCCCATGCCTTAAAAAAAAATTTTTTTTGGTCATATGTACACAAATCCTTCAGAAGTGTAGTAATTTTGCTTAGTCTCATGTCATGTTTTGGAACTTTTTTACTCAATCCTATATTGCTAAGATTCATCCATATTTTTGACCCATTTTGATTGTTTTAAGAATATTGTATTGTAAGAATATACTACAATTAATTGATATATTTTATGGCCTTTGAGTTTCCAGGTTTTTTCTATTACAAATAATGCTGCTGGGTAGTTTCTTATACTTGTCTCCTGTTGTATGTTTGTAAGTTTCTCTTGGGAATATACTAGGTGTGAGATTACTGGGTTATATAGTATATTGGAAGTTCTGCTTTTAAAACCTAATACCAAATTCTTTTCCAAATTTTATGTACCAATTTATACTCCCAACAGTAGTATATAAGAGGTCCTAGAGATCCATTTGATCTCTGCTTTTAAAACCTAATACCAAATTCTTTTCCAAAATTTCTGTACCAATTTATACTCCCAACAGTAGTATATAAGAGGTCCTGGAGATCCATTTGATCTGTGTCATCTCCAACACTTGTTATTGTTCAAATTCTTTATTTTGGCCACTTGAATGGTATCTTAACCATAGTTCTGATTTGTATTCCTTGATCACTAGTGAGATTGAAAACTCAGTAAATTTATTGGCCATATGTATTTTTTCTTCAGGGAAATATTTATGTCTTATACCCATTTTTCTTTTGAGTAGTTTGTTGTTTTCTTTTTTATTTGTAGGAGTTCTTTATATATCCTTGATGATATCCTTGTTGATTATCTATATTGCATATGTCCCAGTATGAAACATCTTTTCATTTTTCTTAAGATGTTTTCTGATGAGTAGAAATTTTTAATTAAAACAGTTTTCTTTTAGCACAGAATTGCTTGATCCATCTTGAGTTGATTTTTTGTTTAGTGTGGGGTAAGGAGTTGGTGTAATTCCCCACCCCCCTTCCCCCACAATATAACCTTTTTCCCAGCTTTGTTTATTGAATAGTCTCCCTTCTTCCCATTCATCTGCCATGCTACATATGAGAGTTCCACATACATGTAGACTTTTCCTGTGCTCTTTATGCTCCTGATTATTATTGAAAGCAGATACATGTATATCATTCTATATCCGTCCATTATTAGGTCAAGCTTGCTAATTGACTAATTTGTGGTGTTCATGTATTACATATTCTTGCTCTTTTTTTGTTGTTGTTTCCTTCATCTGTCAAGAGTGAAGAGAAGTTGGCTGAATTCCACTGTCATGATGGATTTATCAGTTACTTTGTGTAGTTTTGTCAATTCTTGCTTTACATATTTTGAGGATATTTTGTTAGGTGGATACATGTTTAGAATTGCTACATCTCTTCTTGGTAGATTGAATCTTTTATCAATATCTAGTGACCCTCTATAACTCTTCCGATGCTTTTGTCTTAAAGTCTCTTATCAGATGTTAGTATAGCCAGACCAATTTTCTTTTTGGTAATATTGCATGTGTCTTTCCATCCTTAGATTTTCCAGTCTTTCTGTGGTCTTTTACTTAATGTATGTCCTGTATGAATTTCTTTTTTTATTTTGTTGGAGTATAGTTGCTTTACAATGTATTAGTTTCAGGTGTACAGCAAAGTAATTCAGTTCTGTATGAGTTTCTTTTATATAATCTGAAAATCTCTGTTTTTTCACTGAGTTTAGTGTATCTACATATATTATGATTATTGATTACTGATGTATTTAGACCAGTTTCTTCTAGCATACTTTATTAATTTGTTCTACTTTTAATGTTTCTTTTCTACATTTGTAAGTAAATCTTCCTTCTGAGAAAACAAAAACCTTATTTAGCATACTCTCACATCCCTTGGTTTCTTTCACTTTCCAACCCCCTTTCATGTTGGTATAATCTAGAATTTTAGTTCTAAAAATATTTCCTTTTCCATTTCTTTATTTTTTTACTTTCTCCTCCACCCCTTCTCCAGTCCTCAAGACAACAACAAATATTACCAAGATATCTGATCACCCATAATTGACATATCTCTTGCAGGGGCTCCTGAATTTAATTCTTCCCATATTTGAATACTTCTTTCTAGATTGTTTTCAGTGTTGGTCTTTGTGTGGCAAACCTTCTGTATGCTTGAGGATGTTTGAATTAAGTCTTCATGCTGAAATGGTAATTTGTTTGATATAAGCATTCTGCGTCCAAAGTTCTATCCTTCTACTTCCTTGTCTTTTTATATCTGATGTTACTTGTTGAAAGGTCTAGTGTCAATGTGATTCTTATTCATTGGTAAGTGATCTGTTCTCTGTGGAGGCTTTTAATTTGATAGCCTTATTTCAATATAATATGTTCAGGTTTGATTTTTTTTCTTATTTCTTTAAATTCTCTTGAATATTTAAATATGAAATCTTTTATCTTTTTTAAATCTGGGAAGTTTCTTCTGCAGTTTACATTTTTTTTCCCTCTTTGGCACTATTATTTTTTTAAGATGTTGGCTCTTCTACTTCTCACTTCCCTCTTAACTTTTTTTTCCTTTTTTTTTTTAATGGTTTACTGTTACCTTTTGAGATAGTTTCTGAATCTGACGTTTCAGTTCACTAATTGTTCCTCATCTATACCTACTATATTGTACCTTGACTTTCTTTTTTAATTAATTTATTTTATTTTCATTTTATTGTTGGCTGCGTTGGGTCTTCATTGCTGCGTGCGGGCTTTCTCTAGTTGTGGCGAGCAGGGGCGACTCTTTGCTTTGGTACGCGGGCTTCTCATTGCGGTGGCCTCTCCTGCTGCAGAGCACAGGCTCTAAGCACACAGGCCTCAGTAGTTGTGGCTCATGGGCTCCAGAGCGCAGGCTCAGCAGCCATGGCACACGGGCCTAGCTGTTCTGCGGCATGTGGGATCCTCCCAGACCAGGGCTTGAACCCGTGTCCTCTGCATTGGCAGACAGATTCCTAACCACTGCACCACCAGGGAAACCCTGTACCTTGACTTTTAAATCTTGTTTTATTTAATTTTATTCCTATATATCTTCTGTAGATCATTTAAGTTGCCATTGTTTTCTCTGCTTAGATTACCTTAGTCCTAAACCTGATCCCCTTATAAATGGAATTTTTCCTTCATTGTTTGAGAGAGAGGTTAAAGAAGAAAATTTTTTTACTTTATAGTCAGCAGATCCATGGCCGCATGGTAACGTTTTTCAAACTGTATTATTTTGGATATTAGTACTGGGGAGATGATATAGGGGCTTCCTTAAGTGGTTTGTTTTAGGGTCAAATATGTTTGAGGGGCAGTGGGCTAAATGAAATGAAACAAATATCTTTAAGGTAGACTTACTTCAGAGCCTTTAATATGCTAATACACAATGTGACTCTTCAGTAGGAGGACTTTCATATGTATTTTTCTCATTGGAAATAGAACACTTTTTGGCGAACTACATTTATACTAAGGCAATAACAAACCTTTTGTTAAGTTGGCAGTAGAAGTTAAATAAATTATATGTGCTTGAATGTGTGTGTGTTTTAATGTAATTTTTGTTAAAAATTTGTTTCAGGTTAGAAGCCGGCTTTATGTGGGTAAGCTCTTTTTTCTATTTTAGATCTCATCATTGTTGTTTACAATTAAATCAACTTCAAAACATGATAGCATTAACTCTGTTTTTAGGAAGAGAGAAAAAGCTTGCTGCAGAACTTTCTACACTGATTGAAGAAAAATGTAAACTACTTGAAAAATTTAGTGTTGTTCAAAAGGAGGTAAGACGTTTTTGAAAATGTTGACATTCATGTTAGAATCAGAAGACTTGATACTTTTCAATGCAGCTACTTCTGTGTAAGTTGAAGATCACTCATGCTTTGTTTGCAAAGTGTGAGACTTCAGTGGCTTTCATATTACCGTCTAAATTTTAACCGTTGTGGTAGGTGCATAGTGATGTCTCATTGTGATTTCAGCTTTCATTTCCCTGACTAATGAGGTTAATCACCTTTTCATGATTATTGTCCATTTGGATATCCTTTTTGTCATGTTGCCTAGTTTGTTTTTTTTTCACATTTTAAAAAGTATGCTTATCTCTCTTTTTCCTTTTGATATGTAGGATTTTTTCCTATATTTTGGATACAAGTCCTTTGTCAGATATATGTATTACAAATATCTTCTTCCACTCTGTGGTTTGCCTTTTTATTTCAAATGGTGTCTTGGTAAGCATAAGTTCTTAATTGTAACATAGTCTAATTTTTCAGTCTTTTCTTTATGATGACTGTTACTTGTTTCCTACTTAATTTTTTTTTGTGTACTCAAGAGTATGAAGATATTCTTCTGTGTTATCTTTTAGAAACTTAATTTTTTTACTCATTTAGTTTTTGCATTAGTTTGCTAGGACTGCCATAACACAGTACCACAGACTGGATGACTTACATAGAAATTAATTTTTTTCACAGTTTTGGAGGCTACAGGTCCAGGATCAAGGTGTTGGCAGGTTTGGTTTCTTCTGAGGCTTATCATTTTGACATAACTGGTCATCTTCTTGCCCTGTCCTCACATTGTCTTTTCTCTGTGCAGGTGCATGTTTCTGATGTCTCTCAGTGTGTCCAAATTTCCTCTTCTTGTAAGGGCACCAGTAAGATGGATTAGGGCCTATCTTAATCCAAGGGGCTCATTTTAACTTAACAACCTTTATTTTTTTTTAATTTTATTTATTTTTGGCTGTGTTGGGTCTTTGTTGCTACCCGCGGGCTTTCTCTAGTTGTGGCAAGCAGGGGCTGCTCTTTGTTGCGGTGCACCGGCTTCTCATTGCAGTGGCTTCTCTTGTTGCAGAGCACGGCCTCTAGGTGTGTGGGCTTCAGTAGTTGCAGCATGTGGGCTCAGTAGTTGTGGCTTGTCGGCTCTAGAGTGCAGGCTCAGTAGTTGTGGCGCACGGGATTAGTTGCTCTGCGGCATGTGGGATCTTCCCAGACCAGGGCTTGAACCCGTGTTCCCTGAATTGGGGGGCAGATTCTTAACCACTGCGCCTCTGGGGAAGTCCTAACTTAATGACCTTTAAAGGGCCTGTCTCCAAACACAGTCACATTTTGAGGTATTGGGGCTTGAACGTACACATTCTGAGGGGAAACAGTTCAGCCCTAAATTAATCAGTCTTTAATCCATCTAGAATTGAATTTGTGATGGTGTGATTGGTGGTTAGTATTCAATTTTTTTTTTTTTTTTGCGGTACGTGGGTCTCTCAGTTATGGCCTCTCCCATTGCGGAGCACCGGCTCTGGACGCTCAGGCTCAGCGGCCATGGCTCACGGGCCTAGCCACTCTGCGGCATGTGGGATCTTCCCGGACCGGGGCACGAACCCGTGTCCCCTGCATCGGCAGGCAGACTCTCAACCACTGCATCACCAGGGAAGCCCAGTATTCAATATTTTTCATGTGGCTATTGAATTTACCAGTACCATTTATTAAAAGACCATCTTTTCCTTTTCTTCTGTAGTGTCATAGTCTTAAGTCATGTGACTGTATATATCTGAGTCTGTTTCTATAATATTTTCTATTCTGTTGGTCTGTTTTTTAAAAAAATATATCCTTGCACCAATACCATGCTTTTAATTTTTTTTTAATTAAAAAAATTTTTTTAACATCTTTATTGGAATATCATGCTTTTTAAAGTCTACCTAACACGTCTTGACGTCTGACAGTATAAACCTCCAGGTTTGTTTTTCAAGATTGTCTTGGCTATCTTGGCACTTTGTCTTTTCATGTAAATTTTAAATCACTTCATCAGTTTACACATGCGCACATACACATAGCCTCTTAGGAGTCTGAGATTGCATTGAATATATAGATTAATTTGGGAAGAATTTACCTTTTTACAGTGTTGAGTGTTTATCCGTGGGCTGTGGTATATCCCTCTATTTTTTTTTTTTTTTTTTTTTTGCGGTACGCGGGCCTCTCACTGTTGTGGCCTCTCCCGTTACAGAGCACAGGCTCTGGACGTGCAGGCTCAGCGGCCATGGCTCACAGGCCCAGCCGCTCCGCGACATGTGGTACCTTCCCGGACCGGGGCATGAACCTGTGTCCCCTGCATCGGCAGGCGGACTCTCAACCACTGCACCACCAGGGAAGCCCTGTCCCTCTATTTATGTCTTTTTAAAATTCTCTCAGTATTGTTCATACATTTTTGTGCTGAGGTCTTGTACATCTTTTCTTAGATTTATTCCGCAGTATCTGATGATTTTTGAAACTATTATAAATAGTATAGTGTTTTTAACAGCTTTTTGGCAGTATGATTCACATACTGTACTATTTATTTAAAGTGTACAAATGTATGGCTTTTAGTATATTCACAGAGTTGTATGTCCACCACAAAATATTTTCCAACATATTTTTTACACCCCAAAGAAACCCTGTACCTCTTAGCTGTCACTCTTCACCCAATCTCCCCTACTCGTAAGCCCTAGACAGCTTATTTACTTTCTGTCTCTATAAACGTGCCTACTCTAGATTCCATTTTACATAAGTGGAATGATACAACATGTGCTTCCTTGTGACTAGCTTTTTAAGCCTAGCATAATGTTTTCAAGATTCATCCATGTTGTACTATGTATCAATACTTAATATCTTTTTTTGCCAAATAATATTCCCTACCACAACTGATATATCCATTTTTCAGGTGGTAAACATTTGGGTTATTGTACTTTCTGGCTGTTATAAATGATGCTGTTGTGGACATTCTTGTACAAGTTTTTGTGTGGATATATGTTTTAAATTCTTTGAGGTGCATACCTAGGAGTAGAATTGCTGGATCTATATTTAACTTTTTGAAGAACTGCGAGATTGTGTTTCACAGTGGCTGTGCTAGTTTATATTTCCACCAGTAGTTTGTGAATGTTGCATTTTCTCCACATCTTTCCCAACACTTGTTTTTTTTTTTTTTGTCCACGCCATGCAGCATGTGGGACCTTGGTTCCCCAACCAGGGATCGAACCCGTGCCCCCTGCAGTGGAAGCGTGGAGTCCTAACCACTGGATCCCCCGGGAATTCCCTCCCAACACTTGTTATTATGTCTTTTTGATTATAGCCATCCTAGTTGATGTGAAGTGTTGTCTCAATGAGGTGTTTTTTTTTTTTTATTTTATTGAAGTATAGTTGGTTTATTTACAGTGTTGTGTCAGTGAGGTTTTAAGTTGAGTTTCCCTGATGGCTAGTGATGTTGAATATCTTTTCATTTGCTTATTGGCATTTATATATTTAATTTGGAGAAATGTCTACTCAGTTCCTTTGCTTATTTTTATTTTTAATTTTTAAAAATTAATTAATTTTTGGCTATGTTGGGTCTTTGTTGTTGCGCACAGGCTTTCTGTATTTGTGGTGTACGGGGGCTACTCTTCTTTGCGGTGTGCAGGCTTCTCATTGCGGTGGCTTCTCTTTGTTGCAGAGTGCAGGCTCTAGGCGCACGGGCTTCAGTAGTTGTTGCATGCGGCTTCCGTAGTTGTGGCTTGTGGGCTGTAGAGTGCAGGCTCAGTATTTGTGGCACATGGGCTTATTTGGTCCATGGCATATGGGATCTTCCCAGCCCAGAGCACATACCCGTGTCCACTGCATTGGCAGGAGGATTCTTAACCACTGCGCCACCAGGGAAGCCCCCTTTGCCATTTTTAAATTGGGTTATTTGTCTTTGTTATTGAGTTCTAACTTTATATATTATGGATATGAGCCCCTTATCAGATATGTAATTTTGCAAATATTTTCTCTTATTCTGTGGCATGTTCTCCTCACTTTCTTCGTGGTATCTTTGAAGCATACAACTTTTTAATTTTGGTGATGCTCAGTTTATCTATTTTTTCTTTTGTTGGTTATGCTTTTGGTGTCATTTCTAAGAAACTATTGCTTAAAACAAGGTCACAAAGATTTACATCTGTGTTTCCTTCTAAAAGTTTTATGCGATTAGCTCTTATGTTTAGATCTTTGATCTATTTTGAATTAATTTTTGTATATTGTGTTAGGTAGGGGTCCAGCTTTATTTTTGGCATGTGGATATCCAGTTGTCTTAGCACTGTTTGTTGAAATGACTAATCTTTCCCCATTGAATTGTTGTGGCATCCTTGTTGAAATCAATCGACCATAATTGTGAAGGTGTGTTTCTGGGCTCTCAGTTGTATTTCATTGATTTATATGTCTATCCTTAATGCCAGTTTCACACTGTCTTGATTCGTGTAGCTTTGCAGTAAGGTTTGAAATTGGGAAGTATAAGTCCTCCAACTTTTCAAGATCATTCCGAGCCTTTTGCATTTTCTATGAATTTTAGGATCAACTTGCAATTTCTGCAAATAAATTAGCTGGGATTTTGATAGGGCTTATGTTGAATCAGTAGATCAGTTTGGGGTTATTGCCATCTTAGCAATATTATGTCTTCTGATCCAGTAATATGGGATGCCTTTCCATTTATTTAGGTCTTCTTTTTTTTTTTTTTTTTTTTGCTGTACGCGGGCCTCTCACTGTTGTGGCCTCTCCTGTTACGGACCACAGGCTCCGGACGTGCAGGCCCAGCGGCCATGGCTCATGGGTCCAGCCGCTCTGCGGCATGTGGGATCTTCCCGGACCGGGGCACGAACTCGTGTCCCCTGCATCGGCAGGTGGACTCTCAACCACTGCACCACCAGGGAAGCCCTAGGTCTTCTTTATTTCTGTAATACTTTGTAGTTCGCAGAGTATTAGGTTTACACTTCTTTTGCTAAATTTATTTCTAAGTATTTTTTCTTTTTGATGTTACTGCAAATGGAATTTTAAAAAAATTATCTTTTATTTGCTCATTGCTGGTGTAGTGTTTATTCTCTTGTTGTTTTCTAAACATTTATGGGACCTTCAGAGAGGTCTGCTCTTTTATTTCTGACATTAGGTTGATTGTCTGTCTTTCTGTCTCTGTCACCTTATCCTTGACAGTGGTTTATCAACTTTTTTAGTGTTTCCAAAGAACAGTCTTTTGGCTCAGTTGATTCTTTTAACTTTATTTGCTTTCTAATTCATTACTATCTTTATTACTTCATTTTTAACTTTTCTTTGGTTTACTTGCTTTTCTTTGGTTTACTTGCTTTTCTTTTTTATCACTTCTTGGGATGGATACTAAAATCATTGAGATTTTAGCCTTTTATAATTTCTGCATTAAAGTTATAATTTACTTGGCAAGTTTGGCTTTTATTAAAGCATCTTGTTAGTTTTGATATGTCATGGTTTCCTGATCATTCAGTGTAAAATATTTTAAAAATTTTATTGTGATATTTTCTTTGAAACATTAGTTATTTGTTAGGATATTTATTACTTTCCTAACATATGGGGATTTCCCAATAGTTTATTTGTTATTAAGTTTTAGCCTAATTCTACCTAATTGTATTTAATTCAGAGACTATCCCTTGTATGATTTCACTCCTTTATTTGTTGCTACTTAATTTCTGGCTTTGCATAAGATTGATTTTGGTAAATGTTTCATATACAATATAAATACATACATATTATTATCCCTGTGTCAATACCATACCATTTTATTTACTAGTTTATTGGTATATAAATATAAAAATTGTCACTTGTTAATTTTTTATTCATATTGGTTATTGAGAGAAATATGTTAAAATTTCCCATTAAGATTGTAGATTCATTTTTCTCTTTTAGTTTTATTATTTTTATGTATATTGAGGCTATGTTAGATGCATATAGATTTAAAATTATTTATTTTCTTAGTTAGACTGACCGTTTTATCATTAAGTATACCCCTGTTTTATTTGTAGTAATGCTTTTTTTAAAAATTTTTTATTGGAGTATATTTGATTTATTACAATGTAGTGTTAGTTTCAGGTGTACATCAAAGTGAATCAGTTATACATATATCCACTCTTTTTTAGATTCTTTTCACATATAGGCCATTACAGAGTATTGAGTAGAGTTCCCTGTCCTATACAGCAGCTTCTTACTAGTTATCTATTTTATATATAGTAGTGTGTAGTGTTAGTTTCAGGTGTACATCAAAGTGAATCAGTTATACATATATCCACTCTTTTTTAGATTCTTTTCACATATAGGCCATTACAGAGTATTGAGTAGAGTTCCCTGTCCTGTACAGCAGCTTCTTACAGGTTATCTATTTTATATATAGTAGTGTATATATGTCAACCCCAGTCTCCAATTTATCCCTCCTTCTCCTTATCCCCTGGTAACCATAAGTTTGTTTTCTACATCTGTGAC
>RJWK010015386.1:0-36533 GCA_004363435.1 Platanista minor
ACGGATAAGTGACCTGGAAGATAAAATAATGGAAATAACTACTGCAGAGCAGAATAAAGAAAAAAGAATGAAAAGAACTGAGGACAGTCTGAGAGACCTCTGGGACAACATTAAACGCACCAACATTTGAATTATAGGGGTTCCAGAAGAAGAAGAGAAAAAGAAAGGGACTGAGAAAATATTTGAAGAGATTATAGTTGAAAACTTCCCTAATATGGGAAAGGAAATAGTTAATCAAGTCCAGGAAGCACAGAGGGTCCCATACAGGATAAATCCAAGGAGATCACTGATAAAGACTCTCTCTGATTAAACATTAGTCATGCTCCTCTAAGCCCTCTAGACTTCAACCTGGGGCTTCAGTAGCCACCCTTGTTGGGACTGCATTGCCCAGTTTTGGCAGTAATTCTAAGTCAGTTTAGAGAGAATCCCCCACCCTTGATATCTCTGATCATCCTTGATATCTGGTCAATTTCTTTATCCCCCGTTTTGTTATCTGATCACGCTGGCTGGTCTTCAGTAAAAATCCTGCTAAGTCTGTTTACCCAAAAATCCCCCCTTATTCCTGATGTTTCCTCTTAGTAATTTTCCAGTCACTGACCCTCTACTCTGTTCCTTGGCTATAAATCCCCATTTGTCCATGCAGTATTCAGAATTGAGCCCGGTTCTACACTGAAGTTTCTTTTCCCAAATTACAATAGTTACTTAATAAACTCTGCCTATACTGCTTGAACTACTGTTCAACTCGGTTTTTTCTTTAACATCACTCAAAGAAATAAGGCATAGAAGGAAAAAGGCCAAGAATGAAATCCAGAGAAATGCCAACACTTAAAGATCAGAGGTTCTAGTAAAGTGCAATGAGAAAGACTGATCAGGAGAAGAACCATAAAAGATACATAGGAGTAATCAGATTCATACAAGAAGAGAGAGTTTCAAGAAATAGAAAGTGGCTAATTGTTTCAAGTGCTGCAGAGAGGCCAAGGAGAATAGCTAAGAGGAGAGTTTGTGACCCTTGAGGGAAAAATTTCATTTGAACTAAGTTAAGTAGGATCAGAGGCAGAGATTATGTAAAGAGTGGATAGATTAATGGAAATATTAATAACAGAAAAACACAAGCAATGTGTGATAAGACGGAAAAACACAGACAAAGGCAACGTTTGGTTGAATGGATACTAATCATGTCATACAGTCCCAGGTACAAAAAAAACGAATAAATAGAACCCCTAAACTTTGAAAATTTAGAACACGCTACTACCATTTTCATGAATGAAATTTACTAGAAAGTCCTCCTCAAGATATTGTGTATTACATAGGGCATGGGTTCAGGAATTTAGGTCAAGCGAGAATTACTATTAAAATGAGAATCAGACAGATATCCTTGCGCACTTAATGTGCCAGAGAGGATCCAGATTTCATAGTCATTCAATTCTAAGACAGCTGCCTTAAATTTTCTAGGCTTTCACACATTCATTTAATAGTACTCTGCGGAGAGGTAGATAGTAAAACTTTGCAGATTTTATTATTCTGCTGGTTTAAAATAATTGAAAATGTTCTCCCAAAAGATTGAAAGGGAAGGAAAACTCACCAGAACAAATTCTGCTTTTATCAATGTCGATGTACTGTAAGTCTTTTTTTTTTTTCAATATTTGATGCTGGAGGTGAGCGCTTGAAAACAAGATATGGTCTATCCAGTTAATTTCACTTTGATTTCAATCTAAGTGTAATTTTTCTGTCGCAATTCATTGAAGCTGATGTAGGAAGCAGGTTGACAAATGGTTTTGGAAATTAGAAAAAGAAAAGTCTGCTTAGAGAGTCTGGGATTTGCCTTTATTCTGAACTGTAAAATGTGACCTCCCTCTAAGATGTGGAGCTATGTAATTACTGTTTCCAGTTTTATTTTGGTATGAATTTTACTAACTGATCTAAATATCAGGTCCTCTTTAACTTTATACATTTTCAATACTTTAAAATATGCCTATATTTTTTCATCATTGAGGGAGAAAGGGGTTTTTAATGGGAATTGTGAGAATTTGTTCAATTTTGCAAGCCTATGTTTTAAGTATACGTTCACATATTGGGGATATAAATGGATATGCTTCATTTCCATTTTATATTTCCCTTCCACTTAAAGGAATACTTTCTTATTATTTCTGAGAATCATTTGACATTTTGCTTTGCTTTGACTCATTTATTTCTGGGGTTTAAGTGATTAATTCAAAATTTGAAATGTATGTAAGTAATCAAGAAGTCAAGTACTTGTTGGGTCACAGGCAGAAAGCTGGGCCATTTTTTTTTTTTTTTTTCTAAAAAAGAAACCAGAGGGAACTCACTGCTTGTGAGTATTTCCTTCTTTGCACCATCCCTTATCTCTTAAAAGCACCAGATGCAATTAAGCATAAAAGGAGAGAATCAGACAAATGAGAATCAACTGCTTTTAATCCCAAAGATACATAACATTATATCAGTCAGCAGCTATTCCATCAAATGCATTCTAAGGCATTCTAAAATTAATGTCATCTGGATCCTGCTTTCATGGAGCTTATGGTTTTGTAAAGAAGTTAAGGCAGATATGAAAATAATTACAATTTAGGCCAGAAAGTATTTATCATAGGCAGGGGTTTGGAAGAAGAATTTTGTATGGAAAGATTCATAACAAATTTGACATTTGATTGAGCCCTAAAAGTTATCTAAGGTTTGAACATGCAAGGACTTGGTGGGAAAAAATTAGAATGTGAACATGTAAAGATGAGAAAGAAATTGTTGGCAGAGAGAACAGTGTGGACAAAGGCACAGAAGGGGGTGTTAAGGGAATGATGAAGTTTGTCTGGAGCATAAGGTAACATAACAACTATGCCCCGAGACTACGTTTTTTAGGCAAATGGAAAATCATTAAGATTTTTAAGCAAAGGAATGGTGTGATCAAAGCAGAATTTTGGAAAAAGGATAATTTTTCAGCACTGTGTAGGATTGCCTGGAATGAATTCATACTACATTATCTACCTTTATCCATCTTCACTATAGAATCAAGACAGTTAAGAATATTTCTGCAGAATTGAAATGTGTAATCACCAATTAATCCTGTAAACCTTTAAAGGGGAATAAAAATAACTTTGATGGGCTCTAATTTCACACGAAGTACTTAATGTTGATTAAAGTCTTTAATGACATTTTACATTTTATCCACAAATTGTGGTTTTTCTTTTGTATTCTTTTCTATGAGTATTCATGTTTACTTTCAAGGCCAAATAGAAGACAATGTGATTTATATTCACCAACTCCTTGGTTTATGGAGCTCCGTCAGTAGAATGATCTATGGTACATTTTATCTTGATGGCATATGTTATAGTATGTTGATGGAATGATTTACTGAGCTTGATTAAAGATCTGAAGGAACACATCTTGCACATAAAGAATAAAATATTTTAAAATTCTTCTAGGGCTTCCTTGGTGGCGCAGTGGTTGAGAGTCCGCCTGCCGATGCAGGGGACACGGGTTCGTGCCCCGGTCCGGGAAGATCCCACATGCCGCGGAGCGGCTGGGCCCATGAGCCATGGCCGCTGAGCCTGCGCGTCCGGAGCCTGTGCTCCGCAACGGGAGAGGCCACAACAGTGAGAGGCCCGCGTACCGCAAAAAAAAAAAAAAATTCTTCTAACGGAGAAATTGTGATTAGATGAATTAACTCTGTAAACATGTTTCCTATTCAGTTTAACTCAATATCAAAGGGTCACATTATTTCATCTACACACTTTTTTTTCCCACTGTGAAAAAAATGTATCAGTTTAAGTGTATTGTTTGAGCATCTATGTGTTTACTAGTCCCTGAATACTTTGTATGACTTTGTACGACCTCATTTTTGTCTGTGGGAATAATTTTACTTTTTCTTAATTTTCCTTTGATGTGTTTTTCATGCTTATTGATAGAAATGGTGACAATCTCAGTATGTTATTGAATAATTCAGAATTTTAAAATTTATCATAGGTTATTAGCTACATTTCAATTTCCCCAAACTGGGGAAAAAACTCAAAACTTTGAGAATACAGTGCATCCTTTGATATCTCTCTTTCAGGAAGGAAATGCTCCTCTTTCAAATGGCAAGTTAACTGGAGAAGCACATTGTTATTGCCCGTAAAACAGTGGAACACTTAATACTCTTAGAGTGTTGCAGGCTGGAGCATGTGTGCAAGGTTGTCACATTCAGTGCATCCTGGCACCCACAATTCTATCTAAAGAGGGCTTGCAGTTTATTTCAGCTTAAATCTCAGTTGGGAAGCCCCTCTTTCCAGCAAAGGACCGGGCCATTGCCTTCCTGACCAGCCCAGCAAACACCAAGCCCACTCTGCTCAGGCTGGTGAGAAGTGCTGCAGCCTGGAGCAGACCCAGGGACCCAGCTTACTGCATAAGCTGCATCCACACACTTGGTTAGCAATAAATGCATACACAAAGAACTTTTTGAGAAATTACATACATATTACCTAAGAATTTTCCACAAATGGAAATAACCCCGATATGAGGACGTAGTGGTCCAGAATGTACCACTACAGGATATAGTCAGTGGGGGACCAACATAAGAAAAGCAGAAAAACTTAGATAAGGCAAGAAATACCCACACTGCACCAGCTTTTTCTATACCATTTCACTCATTTTTCATTTGTATTTTAGTACCTAAGAGCTATTTATAATTTATGCTCAAGTTACCATATATTACATAATCAGAGCTCTATCAGTTGTAATCAATGTTTCCTGAGTAAAGATCCCCTCCTAGGATTGTTCAGAGAGATATCTGGGTCAGGCAATCTCTCCCTAACTATTGTAGTCATTGTATAATGTATACGCACAGCCTATATGAATCATGAAACCCATCTCCTTTTCAGAATATTGGTTTGCCAATACTTATTTCGGCTTGATCAATTAAACATTACAATAGGTTACAAGAACTTAACTATAAATTTCTACTGACCAGTTTTCTTTGGTAGGGGCAGGAGGGAAGCAATTTTTAAAAGGACTGATAATCACAAAATGATTTCATAAAATTCTTTATAACAATAAACTTCAAATTTATACCTTTATGTAAATGTATACATAGTATCTATGAACTCATTTAATCCTTTATATAACATATAACATCTGTTAAATCATGGTCGACATCCATAGTTATGACCCTAGGACACATGTTTATAATAACTGCAAACACATACAGTGCTTATTAAGTGCCAGGCACTTAATTCTAAGCACATATAAGTCTCTTCCTCCTGACAATGATCTAACATTGATATTAAAACCATTTTATAGACATGCAGGAAAGTAAGTAACTTGCCCAAGGTCACATGTATGAGAAGTGTCAGGCCTAGAATTTCAAGCTGGACAGCTTGGTTTCAGGGTCCACACTCTCAACAGCTCTCTGCACTAACCCTCTTTAAGAGATGGATTTGCCAGAGTGAGCTTACAAAGGTTAGAGCAGGTTAGCAGGCCCTCCTTTATCTGCCAGGAACTGTTTTAGACATGGAGGATACCAAGAAAAATCAACCCTGGCCTTTGACAACAAAGAATATTCAATACTCCACAGTACAAATTCTTTTTAGCATTCTGAAACAATAAAGTTCAATGTTATATTTCAGTTATTTCTATGAGAGTTAATCATCAAGTCTGTGTCTCAGAATGGCATTGCATGGAGTTTGTATTTCAACTCCCCTGCCCTTTTACAGATAATTTGACTGCTCAAAGGGCAAGAAGATATGTAATCATAGGAAAGCCCCAAGGAAACTCAGAATCCTGAGGTGATTGCCATTCTTCAGTCTCAGTTGTTTCATATGTTTATTGAAATCTATATGAAGTGACTGAGAGTAACGTATTTTACTCTGGAAGCATCTTGCTGAGGGTGGAAAGACCCAGGGCTTGACATCTGAAAGCTGGTCCTTCCCTTCACTGACTTTTAGACCTTGGGTTAATTCCTCTTGATAAGCCTCAGTTTCCTCTTCTGTAAGATGAACACATATGGGCAAAAAGTATCTTAAAAGACTGTATCACTAAGTAGGGTGTGTGTATGTCTGCCTGTGGCAATTTTGATGAGTGAATTCTTATTTTAAAAACAATAAAGTGTTTCTGGAGGAAACTCCTGTAATTTTATCTTTCCATAGGGAACATCTGAAGGTTTTCCAGGGACAATTAAACTCAATAAACAGTGATATTCAGTCTTGCTTTCAACAGTCCTGGTTGAATGACATTCTGGCTGCTACCACCAAGCCTTCAGAGAGTCTCCAGCTGTAGCTATCAATCATAGATGTCCAGAGAAAACAAATTGATGTATTTCTTTGGGAGGGTGTAGAGGCGGGTGGAATATGGATGGGAAGATGATATATAGATATAATACTGCAAACATCCTTTACAAAGTTAGCCAGAAGGCATCTTTAAACCTTAAAAGCAGTTCCACATTCAGAGAGGTGAATTGCTTTAAGAAAGTGCTGCATCTTTAAAAAAAAGACCAGGGGCAGCCAGCTGTATTCATTTAGAAATATGTGGATATTTCTAAATGAATTCAAAGTGTATTAAATTAATACTTATTAGGCCACCATTTTGTCAGGCACTGGAGAGACAGCTGTTATTAATATATGTCAATTTTCTGGGCTCAAAGTCTACAGTGTGCTAGGTACATAAACAAGAAAAGGAATAATGGAGCAGAATGAATGATATGAAATGGGAGAAACAATATTATAAGGGAAATAAGAAGGACAACTAAATCAGGGAGGGCTTCCCAGGGGGAGTAATATTTAAATTGAAAGGGGGAAGATGAATATAAAATTCTCTAAGTGTAAATATTAGTGTCCTCATTTTATAGGTAAGGAAATGAAGGCACCAAGGGGTTAAAAGTTTTGGTGGTAGTAAGAGTGATACCTTGGAGTCAAGGCAGTTGTTTGTGTGTGTGACCTCTATACTAATGACAGTAGAGTCATTAGTGCCTTTAAATCTAATCATATTAGAGAACCATTGCCAGCAACCCCAGGGCCAGTTCAGAAAACTCATCCCTAAGATTTTGTTCCTCTAGAACTGCTGTGGGTACCCAAATCTGTATCAGTCATGGTTCTCTAGGTAAACAGAACCAATAGAAATATGTATATAGAAGAATACTTATTTTAAGAACTTGGCTCTTGTGATTGTGGGGTCTGGTAAATCTGAAATCTGTATGGCAGGCCGGAAGGCTGGAAGCTCAAGGTAAGTTGATGCTGCAGTTGTGAGCCTGAAATCCATAGTCTTGAGTCTGAAATCCATAGGATAGGCTGGAAACTAAGGGAAGATTTTTATGTTACAAGCTTGAGGCAGAATTCCTTTTTCTCTGGGAAACCTCAGTTTTTTCTCTAAAGACCTTCAACTGATTGAACGAGACCTACCCACGTTATTGAGGGTAATACCCTTTACTTAAAGCCAACTGACTTAAAGGTTAATGACATCTGCAAAATACTTTCACAGAAGTATCTAGACTAGTGTTACCAAATAGCTGAGCATCATAGCCTAGCCACGTAGACTCATAAAATTAATTATTAACAACACCATATATAAATATGAATTTGTGACATATTAGAGCTCTCAACAAAAAATTAAAATGCATAGAGAATGGTATGGGCAATAATATAGGCTAATCTATATATGCACACAAGAAGCATAATCATAGAAGAAATGATTGATACATTTAATTACATTAAAATTGAAGACTTATGTTCATTAATTATATCAATTAAGAGAATGAAAATGCAAGCCTCCAAGTAGCAAAACATTATATATATATACACACACACATACATACGTGCCTATATCCAGAATACAGAAAGAACTTCTACAAATCAATAAGAAAAAGTCAAATATCCAATAGAAACTTGGGCACAAGAGACTTGAACCTAAAATCCTCAAAAGAGAATATCCAAATGCTCAATAAAGATTTTAAAAGCTGCTCAATCTCATTTATATTGAGGAAAATGCAAATTTAAATCACCAGTAAAAATTCCATTACAGACCCACTAGGTTGGCAAAAGTTTTAAAGTATGAAAATAACAAATGTGAGAGTGGAAGAGGGAGGCATCACAGCGGAATGGTTAAGAATCTAATCTCTTGGGGACTTTCCTGGCCATCCAGTGGTTAAGTCTTTGCCTTCCAATTCAGGGGAGGAGGGTTTGATCCCTGGTCAGGGAGTTAAGATCCCACATGCCTTGCAGCCAAAGAACCAAAACATAAAGCAGATGCAATATTGTAACAAATGCAATAAAGACTTTAAAACTGGTCCACATCAAAAAAATCTTAAAAAGAAAAAGAGAATCTAATCTCTTGGCTGAACTCTGCCACTTTCAAATGTGTAAATTGGGGCCAGTCACTTCACCTCTCTATGCCTTAGTGTCATTATCTGAAAAAGGGGAAGAGCAATACTACTTAACCTTAATCGTATTATGAAGCTTAAATCAATCTGCTTAGAATACTGCCTGGCACATAGTTACCAAGTGTTCATTCTTTAATAAAATAAAATGTGGTAAAACAGAAAACCTAATATTCTGCTGATAGGAGTGAAGATTGAAACAACCACTTTGGAAAACATTTGGTATAATCTAGTATCATTAAAGATGCATAAACTCTGTAATACATCAATTCCACTTACAGATATATAACGTAGAGTACATACAGTAGAATACATTTATAAAAATGTTTGTAGCAATATTGCTTATTATTACAGAAATAGAAACAGTTGCCTACAAAAGAATAGGTAAATAAATTGTAGAAGACATATACAATATAATACTCTACAGAATGAAAAGGAATAACCTACAGCAGTAAACTTCAGATACACCCAAGAATATTGATAAATCTCACAAACACTATGTTGAGTAAAAGAAGCAGACACAAAAGAATACAAATTAGATTCTATTTTCATAAAATTAAAAACACCAAGAAAGACTAAAGTATGTTAGTAAAATCCAGAGAACAGTAACAAGATTATTATCATGTAAGCAAGGATAGTGGATATTTATTTATAGGGCAAGAAGTGAGTTTTGCCAGGTAGGATTATAAGGGAGTATAATAGGCTTACCCATTCTGAAAATGGTTATCTCACTTCTCTAAGACTGAATAATGTTGCTATAAACTTTCTTGTACATTTGTCCTAGTTTATGTACTCTAGGTTACATATCTAGGACCAGAGTTACCGGTTCATAGGGGTATCAATATTGTTCTGTCTCTAAACCTGGGTAGAAGCTACACGGGAACTCATTAAACTGTACATATATGATTTGTGCACTTCTTCTCTATTTATATTGTATTTCATAATAAAAAATAATAGTAGATGGTATGTGAGTAAATGGGGAACCAAGCATAAAACCTCTTAATAAATCAGGAGTACAACAGTGACTAGAGGGAGATGAGAAGTAGGGAGTGGTTGGTTAGTTTGCCTCTTTCCTTTTTTGTTCACCTTTATTGAGCTATAATGACATATAATGTGGTGTAAGTTTAAGGTTCACAAGATGATGATTTGATATATTTATATACTGTGCAATGATTTCCACAATAACACATCAATTAACACATCTATCATCTCACAGGATTACCATTTTTGTTTTATTTTGTTTTGTTTTTCTGGTGAGAACATTTAAGATTTACACTCTTACCAACTCTCAAGCATACGATACAGTATTGTTAACTATAATTACCATGCTGTAATTAGATCCCCAGAACTTACTAATTTTATAACTGGAAGTTTGTACCCTTTGACCAACATCTCCCTGTTTCCTCCATGCCCTAGTCTCTGGCAACCACCAATCTACTCTCAGTTTCTATGAGTTTGGCTTTTTCAGATTTCACATATAACTGAGATCATACAGTATACGTCTTTCTCTGCCTGATTTATTCACTTAACATAATGCCCTCAAAGTTCATTCACACTCCCACAAATGGCAGGATTTCCTTTCTTTTTGTGGCAGAATAATATTCATATATATACATACATATATATACACACACACATATATGCACATATATAAATGTGATATAACACATTCATTGAATGAAAAATAAAAATCATATAATCATCTCAATAGATGTACAAAAACATTGACAAAATTCAACATCTTTTTATGATAAAAGCTCTCAACAAAATGGGTATAGAAGGAATGTATCTCAACATAATAAAGGCCATATATGGACAAGTCCACAGCTGACATAATATGGTGAAATGCTGAAAGTTTTCTTTCTAAGATCAGGAACAAGATAGGAGTGCCCACTCTCACCACTTCTATTCAACATAGTACCAGAAGTCTAAGCCAGAGCAATTAAAAGAAATAAAAGGCATCCAAATCAGAAAGGAAGAAGTAAAACTGTCTTTGTTTGAAGATGATATAATCCTATACATAGAATATCCTAAAGATTTCACAAAAAAACTATTAGAACTAGTAAACAAATTCATTAAAGTTGCAGGATACAAAATCAATATACAAAAATCAGATTTGTGTCTATACACTAATAACAAATTATAAGAAAGAGAAATTAAGAAACAAATTTCATTTATAATTGCACATCAAAAAGAATAAAATAACTAGATATAAATTTATCCAAGGAGGTGAAAGACCTATACTCTGAAAACTGTAAGACATTGATGAAAGAAAATGAAGAAGACACAAATAAATGGAAAGATATTCTGTGCTCATGAATTGGAAGAATTACTATTGTTAAAATGCCTGTATTATTCAAAACAATCTACAGATTCATGGCATAATTTCAAAATTTCAATGGCATTTTTCATGGAAATAAGACAAATAATCCTAAGATTTGTATGGAGCCACAAAAACCCCTGAATAGCCAAAGCAATCTTGAGAAAGAAGAACAAAACTTCCTAAGGAGGCATCACACTTCCTAATTCCAAACTATATTACAAAGCTATAGTAATCAAAATAGTATGGCACTAGCATAAAAACTGTTACGTAGATCAGTGAATCAGAACCAAGAGCCCAGAAATAATAAACCCTTGCATATGTGGTCAACTAATATTTAACAAGGGAGCCAAGAATACCCAGCAGGGAAAGGATAGTCTCTCCAATAAATGGTGCGGGGAAAATTGGATATTCATATTTCTATTTCCTTTTTAGGAAGGTAGATATTCAAGAATTTCTAAATGTTTATAGGAAATATCTAGTTAGGAGAAGAAGTCAAATGTACAGGAGAGAAGAGGGACAACCAACTGAGTACAGTTTCCGAAAAGTAGGGTGTGTTACTCTATGTGATACCATAATGGCAGATACATGTTATTATACATTTGCCTAAACCCACAGAATGCATAACACCAAGAGTGAACCCTGATGTAAAATATGGACTTTGGGTGATTAAGAAATTGTCACTGTAGGTTTATCAGTTGTAGCAAATGTACTACTCTAGTGGGGAATGTTGAAAATGCAGAGGCTATTCACGTGTGGAAATAGGGCACATATAAGAAATCTCTGTACCTTCCTCTCAATTTTGCTGTGAACCAAAACCTGCTCTAAAAGAATAAAGTCTCAAAAGAAATTTTTAAAATTATTTTAGAGTAGGGAGTGTTGGAAGACGGCTCTCCATGGACCTCTAGTTTACGTGCTCTTGGGGCAGTGGCACTGACTGCCTTTTGTTCTGGACTAGCTTTTAAAAGATATTTGTATAGGAAACAGCCATGAAAGACAGAGATAGTGTCACCCTCTCTCTAGCAAAGGGCAAGTTTGTTTACTGCCTAATGGAATAAAGAGAATATCTCCTTCCAGGGCAAATGTCAGGCAGGCTGACTACTCATAAAAGATTCTAATTCCCTAAAGTCAGTGTTCCTCTCTTGAATGCAGCCCACTGTGTTTTTCGAGAGTCTCCTGGCCCTTATAGAAACACTCTGTGGAAATTGGGGCTCAGGAGCTGGCACAAATGCTACTGAGGTTACTGCTGTGAGTAATTAACTATCCTTTGCCTCTGATTCAAGAGTCTCATGTCTTCTGCCAGCATCTACGAAAGGGCAACAGACTGATTTGTAAGCTTGGAAGTAGAGTAGACTTTCAGACTTCATTTTTTGACAGGGGAGGGCATAGAATCCAAAGCATGGGCACTTGGATCATCTAATGCTAATTCGGTATGTTGCCATAACAATAGGTGTTGGCTTGGTGTCACCTGTAAGGCCCTGTATTTTTTATACGGGTTATATAATTTATTCCTCGCAAACCCCTTTAAAATTCCCATTTTACAGCTGAGCACCATGAAAACAACTGGACCAAGATCTGACACCAATGCATGCCTAAGACTAGATTCTGACTTGGGCCTCTTGGCTGATGACAGCTCTTGCATTTTCTGCCAGTGTTTCCCAAGTCGTGTTAGTGCTGGAAGACTCTTTATAGAGTAAAAAAAGACCAGTGTTCATGAAGAGAACTGAGACAACAAAGTGACTTTTTTCATTCAGCTAAATATATCCAATTTTTAAAAAATTAATTAATTAATTATTTTTTGGCTGTGTTGGGTCTTCGTTGCTGCGCGCAGGCTTTGCCTAGTTGCTGCGAGCAGGGGCTACTCTTTGTTGCGGTGCGCAGGCTTCTCAATGCGGTGGCTTCTCTTTGTTGCAGAGCATGGGCTCTAGGCACATGGGCTTCAGTAGTTGCAGCACACGGGCTCAGTAGTTGTGGCTCACAGGCTCTAGAGAGCAGGCTCAGTAGTTGTGGCACAGGGGCTTAGTTGCTCTGTGGCATGTGGGATCTTCCAGGGCCAGAGATCGAACCTGTGTCCCCTGCATTGGTAGGCAGATTCTTAACCACTGCACAACCAGGGAAGTGCCAATATATCCAATTTAAGTGGCTAACTTTATTCTGAAAACTAGCTCTTCCCTTTGGTTTTTTTTTTTTGGGGGGGGGGGTGGTGAGTCATATTCATTTGTTAAAGAAATAAAAGTTATAGTAAATTGTATTTTTGTTTGGAGATATATTTAATATCCTTCCTTGACAACATAAATGGCTGGTAACCCTATACCTGTTCTTCCACTTTTTCTTTCCTTCCTCATCTATGAAATCCTAAATTCTTAGAACAACTAGCTATAGTTTATCTTCTAGGCAAGTACCAGTGTGGAGTACTTATTGCTTCCTAAGTGGGCTCATCGTCTAGTTCCCATCTCTGGTGTGTAAGTGCATCAGTGTGTTGGTGTGTAAGTGTGCTTGTGTTTGTGGAATGTGGGCTCATTTGCACTGAACTGCCCTTGAAAACTGAACATAGGACTTTCCTTGTAATCACTCCTTTTTGGCCTTTATAATGTTTGAGATCTCAACAGCCAACTCAGGGCCTGAGTAACTATTTGTCAAGTGAATGAATAAGTGAATAAATATATGAATGGATGAACCATGAGGTTCTTGATGGTTTTGGAAATTCGGTAGTACATGTGTTTGGACAGCCTTTCATAGCCACAGGCTTGGTTGATCCAGGATACCATTTCACTCTTCAAAGGGGAAGTAAGAAATAAGTGGCATTCATCACCTGACATGGAGCTTGATAACATTTGATTTTTTTAAACATGTGATGATCTGCTGAGAGTAACAAATAACACATCAATCTTCTGAAAGATGTCCAAACATTGAGAGATACCTGCACTGTGAACCAATGCTCTAGTGCCTGAATTATGCTTGCCCCATTCAAGGAAGCAATGGATGCATGTTAACCTCTAAGAAAGGACAGAGATTTTGGGGGTGTTTCGTGATTGTTGTCGTTGATGATTTACATTTTCTTCTTATATGGCTTATAACTCCTTTACGCTACCTTCCACTAAGCCACTTAAAAATAACACTGAATTTATTCTCTCTCAAATTTTGCAAGTGAATTGAAAAGAGGATGTTTAGTGAGATGAGAATCAACGGCTAAATTTACTGAATTTAAGCACGGACCTGTTTATTGCATTTAAGACCTTTGATAAGTTAAATGATCAGTATTTCCTTGTGTTTAAACTAGACATAGTCATTAGACTCCCTTTTACAGTATCCTTTCATTTTCCTTTAAACTGTCTCAGAACTGGTGATTTACAGATTATTTTTGTGTCAACAAGAAATCCGTCGCTCTCTGTCCTTCATCTTCCTACAGACTGATTTGGTTCGTGTTTGCAATATCTTAGCTCACTACCATGGACATACTATAATGTGACAAATACTAGAGCAAATAAAATGGGAAGAGGCTGATTAGAAAGGAAGACGGCTGCATCTGGATCTTAGTTTCTCAGCTTCCACTGTATCTTCCAGGGAATTCTTTCTGGAACAGAGGTTGTTCAGTCCTACACTGTAAAGATACTTGGGTAGCCCTTCCAATTTAGAATCACTTTCACAATTTCCTCTCTTTGTCACAGACAGTTCCTCTTTCTCACATCCCATGACCTTGTTTAATTACTTTCTCTCACATAATTTTTTATGTAAATTATATTCAAAGCAACTATTGGGCATTCAGGAATAAAACTGGGAATACTTCATATTCTGCTGAGTCAATGAGGTAAATGGGAAAAGGGACAGATGAGAAGACAGACAACATGAATTCTAGTCTTGGCTCCACCACTTATAACTCTCAATTTCTTTACCTGTGAAAGGGGCCTAAAAATAACTGCTTTGCCTATCTTACAGGGATTCAGGAAGAACCAACTGAGATGATATATAAAAAAAGACAAACAAAACACAACAAACTTGGTAAACAAAATCTAATACAAAATGCTATAAATTAACCTTAATAGAGAACAAAAAATAATCTATATTGTTCTACTTCACATACATTGGTCCTTTTTTTTGGTACAAAGTTTCAGTTTGGGAAGACACAAAAGTTCAAAAGTTCTAGCGATGGATAATTGTGATGGTTGCACAAATCTGTGTGTATACTTAAAGCCACTGAACTGTACGCTTAAAAAATGGTTGAAATGGGGCTTCCCTGGTGGCGCAGTGGTTGAGAGTCCACCTGCCGATTCAGGGAACGCGAGTTTGTGCCCCGGTCCGGGAAGATCCCACACCCGTGAGCCATGGCCGCTGAGCCTGCGCGTCCGAAGCCTGTGCTCCACAGTGGGAGAGGCCACAACAGTGGGAGGCCCGCGTACAGCAGAAAAAAAAAAAAAAAAAAAAGGTTGAAATGGTAAATTTTATGTATATTTTGCCACAGTAAATTATGAAAATTTATAAATATACATTTGCTATTTTCTCATTGTGGATGCATAGCCCTTGCATCAAGTTAGTTAAGCTTAATTTCTGAGTTAGCTACTTCAAGTAAATTTCAGTGCCTGCACTTTCTAAGTATTGTGCTGATATGTGAAAGTAGGAGGAGAAAGGAAAAAAAAAATTAAAAGAAGAATCAGACCCTGCTCTTGAAGATCGTACGGTTAACTCAAAGGGACAGATACACTTTTGTATCATCCTTGTGATCTACCAGAGCAACATATTTAAACTCTAGCCTGGAAGGGACAGGAAAGTGATTTTTCTTCTTTTTTTTTAATACAATTTTTAAAGGTTACACTCCCTTTACAGTCATTACAAAACATTGGCCATATTCCCTGTGTCGTACAATACATCCCTGTAGCCTGTCTTACACCCAATAGTTTGTGCCTCCCTTTCCCCCATTGGTTCTTGATGAGTCGTAATGAACTCTCCTTTAACCATATCACCATTAAGTGTATTGATAGACCTAGTATTTCAGAGATGTATGACCTTGATGCTTTAAAACAGGAACCATTCAAAGTCCTGGGGAAAAACGAGCTAAAATTAATTTGGCTTTGGCAGAAAGATGTACTGGATAAATGAACAGAGATTTTTGATCTCTAATTTCCAAGGCAGTAGAAAGAGTAGTAGCCCAGCCCCCGGCTCTCATTTGCCCTGAATGTCCTACTGAGCTCATTCACATCGGAGTGAGTACACTGCGATTTCCGCTATGGGTTCCATGTATGAATAAAAGACCAATTCTTTTTACTAGGAAACAAATGGTCCAAATTAAAAACTCCTGTAGGTTTGAAACTGCAAAAGCAATTTAATTTTAAACGGACTCCAAAGACACATTTCTCTTCAGCGAGTGGACATAAAATGTAATTATTAAACTCATAAACTAGCAATAATTACAAAGATAGTTCTGTAGATTAGAGCTCTGTAGTCAGGCTGAGTCCTGATCTACTGTTAGAACCAGGAGGATGTGAGCCGGTCTACAAAGTGATCACTGGCGGGCATTGTCTTTCCCCTGGGCCCTTCTCCTCCTCTGCCCTCAGTCTCTTTCTTTCTTTTGTTTTTTTTTTGCGGTACGCGGGCCTCTCACTGTTGCGGTCTCTTCCGTTGCGGAGCACAGGCTCCGGACGCGCAGGCTCAGCGGCCACGGCTCACGGGCCCAGCCGCTCCGCGGCATGTGGGATCTTCCCGGACCGGGGTACGAACCCGCGTCTCCTGCATCGGCAGGCGGGCTCTCAACCACTGCGCCACCAGGGAAGCCCTTCATTCTCTTTCTTGTCTCCCTTTCTTCCCTTCCTTATTCACTTCCCCTTTGTCTACTCCTTTTCTCTTCCTTGCCCTGCATCACCCAGATTAATCATCCAGACTCTTGCAGTCCCAATGATGCAGACAAGCATGCTGTTTGATTTGTTCTAAATGATCAGTGTTTTCTTTTTAGCCTGACCTAAATTCATCAGGCAATTTTGCCACACCATTTCACTTTTACTTTTTAGATCTCGTTACAGGTTGAATTGTGTCCCATAAAATATATATATATATATGTTGAAGTCTTAACCCCCAGTACCTCAGAATGTGACTGAATTTGGGAACAGGGTGATTGCAGATGTAATTAGCTTTAAAAAAAAAACACCACGTGGGACTTCCCTGGTGATCCAGTGGTTAAGATTCCCTGCTTCCACTGCACGGGGTAAGGGTTCAGTCCCTGGTCGGGGAACTAAGGACATGCATGTCCTGCAGTATGGCCAAAAATAATGATAATAAAAAATAAAAATTGCTTTAGAAGAAAAAAAGAACACCACATGAACAGGCATGGGCACACACAGAGGGAAGGCTACGTGGAGACACAGGGAGAGGTTGGAATTATATTGCCACAAACCAAGGAAAGACAAAGATTGCCAGCAAACCACCAGAAGCTAGGGAAGAGGCGTGAAAGAGATTCTCACAGCCCTCAAAGGAGCCAACCCTATCAACACCTCAGTTTTCTGACTTCTAGCCTCCAGAGCTATGAGACAATAAATTCCTGTTGTTTTTGGTAACTTGTTACCACAGTCCTAGCAAATACAGACCTGGAGCAGAATTCTATTTTATGAAAAATGTATTCATATCATCACACTTCCTTCTTCAGGACATGAATATTTATAGTTCAATCCATCAGTGACTGGAACTTCCTCAGTCCATTCTAAGTAAGCCACATTCCAGCAGCTTTATTATTCCAACATTTGAGCATTTAGCCGCTCAAACAACTATCTGAAAACTTAATTTTTCTTTAAAAGAAGAACAACAAATTTACAGCTCACATACTCATAAGCCTAGGGTAATGAAAAGAAATTAATATTGCCATTTTAATTCTAACTCTACAATGACTTCTTAGTTCCGATTCTAGAGTATTTGAGATTGAATGATGAACTTGTATTTAGCAAAGGGAGCCACAAAAGGGGGTGATTTGGAAACTTAACTGGTAAAGAGAAATAGGCACTGGTTTGTGAGTCACAGCCATATTAATTCTTCTTAATCTTTTTTATTTATTTATTTATTTTATTTATCTTTGGCTGCATTGAGTCTTTGTTGCTGCGCACAAGCTTTCTCTAGTTGTGGCAAGTGGGGCTACTCTTCATTGCGGTGCATGGGCTTCTCATTGTAGTGGCTTCTCTCGTTGTGGAGCGTGGGCTCTAGGCATGTGGGCTTCAGTAGTTGCGGCGTGTGGGCTCAGTAGTTGTGGCTCGCGGGCTCTAGAGCACAGGCTCAGTAGTTGTGGCACATGGGCTTAGTTGCTCCGTGGCATGTGGGATCTTCCCGGACTAGGGATTGATCCCATGTCCCCTGCATTGGCAGGGGGATTCTTAATCACTGCACCACCAAGGAAGTTCCCAATTCTTTTTAATCTTAGCCTTATACTTGGTGTAGGACTTTAGTCATATAATTTAATCCTCTGAAAATTTTCTTTAGCAGAGTACCTGGCACACAGGTGGTGCTCCTTGAAGTTAGCCTATTATTTAATAATAAAGCTTTCCTTTTTCTGGATACTAGGGCACCTGCATCTAGCAAGGCTTTGCTATATCCCATGCCCAACCTGCCAGCTATTTACAAGAAAAAAATTTTGCTTTTAACTGATCTGAAAAATCTCTATTAATAACAAAAACTGCAACCCTGGTACTTTAGAAAAATTTCTTAGTTTATTTCATCTGGGTGATTCCAAGACTTTTACATAATTCACAGCCAAAGAATGAATAACAGCACTCAGGACTTTTAACTAGACTGCGAGGAGTATGTTATCACCTCAAGTAATTGAAAGTTCAGTTCTGAATCTAATTTTAAGCTTCCCAACCTCTTGGAAATCATTGTGAGGTTGTATTTTAGACTTTGGAATAAATATATCCAACTCAACACAAATGGTAGAAGTATGATTTACATTGCTTGATAAGATCACATTCTTTCTTATTTTTTTTTTTTTTTTTTTGCGGTACGCGGGCCTCTCACTGTTGTGGCCTCTCCATTTGCGGAGCCCAGGCTCCGGACACGCAGGCTCAGCGGCCATGGCTCACGGGCCCAGCCACTCCACAGCATGTGGGATCCTCCCAGACTGGGGCACGAACCCGTGTCCCCTGCATCGGCAGGTGGACTCTCAACCACTGCGCCACCAGGGAAGCCCGAGAAGCCCTACATTGTGAGGATGTAGGGAAGAGGAACCCTTGTACACCAATGTAAATTGGTGCAGCTCCTAAGGAAACAGTATGTGGTTTCCTTAAAAAATTAAAAATGGTAGTGCCATATGACTCAGCAGTTCCAATTCTGGGTATTTATCCAAAGGAAATGAAAACACTAACTCAAAAATATATATGCACCTTCATATTCATTGCAACATTATGTACAATAGCCAAGACATGGAAGCAACTTCAGTGTTCATCAATAGATGAATGGATAAAGAAAATGTGATATATACACATGTGACAACATGGATGGACCTTAAAGGCATTAGCCTGAGTCAGATAAGTCAGATAGAGAAAGACAGATACTGTTATTATCTCACTTATATATGGAATCAAAAACATTGAGCTCATGGAAACAGAGAGTAGAAATGGTGGTTGTCAGGGCCTAGGGGTAGGGAAATGGGGAGGTGGTAGTCAAAGGGTGAGATGATTCAGTTCTAAGTTGAATAAGTTCTGGGGATCTAATGTACAGCACGGTGACTAGAGTTGACACTGCTGTATTGTATACTTGAAAGTTGCTATGAGCATAGAACTTTAATAACAACAACAACAAAATGGTAATTATGTGAGGCGAAGGATTTGTTAACTCACTCTTATTGTGGTGAACATTTTGCAAGATATACATGTATGAAGTCATCACATTGTACACCTTAAACTTACACAATGTTGTATGTCAGTTATATTTCAATAAAGCCACAAAAGAATTAAGTTAAATGAAAACAAGAACCACGTTAAAGAAAAAGCAGAGGCATGTTCACCATCAAGCTAATGAAGCTTAAACTCCAGGGCCCCTCAGTTGCAAGGGCCCCTTCCAGAGCCCTACTTTTGTGCTCAACTAAGCAAATATTTTTGTAAATTTTCCAAGAGTAAAGTGTTTATCTGTAAGACACTTATTACCTCTATCCACTTTTCCACTTTTGTCAAACCTCTCTGTGCCCCTCACGCTGCTCTGTGTCTGCTCTCGTCAGCCAGCCTTCTTGGTGTAGGCTGTGCTCCCACAGGCTGAGTCCTGCCCAACCACACAAACTCATCTCATTTCATGATACTGACAGTGGAGCCAGAAGTTTAGTTGCTGTATGAATAGTCTTTAGCCCCCAGCACCAGAAATATATGGGTAGTGGAGGAGAAAGAGGTTTGAAAGGTGTGTAATCATAAGCCAATCCATATGTGGAAAATTCTTCCAGTCATTAGGTACGTAAAATTCATCAAGCATGTGAAATTCACTAGGTGCGTAGGCAGAATTCATTTCTCATTGTCACCTAGTCAAAACTGGAGGTTTTCCCCTCTCAGAAATATAATTGACAGTGAAACATCTCTAATTATAATAACACTCCAAAGTGAAATTATTTTTAATATCTTTCTTTTTTTTTTTTTTTTTTGCTGTACGTAGGCCTCTCACTGTTGTGGCCTCTCCCATTGCGGAGCATAGGCTCCGGATGTGCAGGCTCAGCGGCCATGGCTCAAGGGCCCAGCCGCTCCGCGGCATGTGGGATCCTCCTGGATCGGGACACGAACCCATGTCCCCTGCGTTGGCAGGCGGACTCTCAACCACTGCGCCACCAGGGAAGGGAAGCCCCTAATATCTTTCTGTATGTGATCAATAGATACTCTTCTATCAAGAAATAAATGGTAACAAATTTTCAGACGACATCAAAAACAGTAATACATTGAGAGAGATAAATTTCAAATAGAAACCAGTTAATCAAGAGTAATGAATCATATGAACACACTAGAAAAAGATTTAACTTTCTTGCCAATTTGACAACAAATACTGACATCAATAAAATAGCATAAAACTCATAATATCCCACAAAATAAACCATCAGTTATAAGCTGGTTGAGTGTTATCATAAAGCATTCAAGATTATCTTGCACAAGAGAATTGCAATGCCCTGAAATCTTTTTTTTTTTTTTTTTTTGGCGGTACGCGGGCCTCTCAGTGTTGTGGCCTCCCCCGTTGCGGAGCACAGGCTCCGGACGCCAAGGCTCAGCGGCCATGGTTCACCGGCCCAGCTGCTCCGCGGCATGTGGGATCTTCCCGGACCGGGGCACGAACCCACATCCCCCTGCATTGGCAGGCGGACTTTCAACCACTGCGCCACCAGGGAAGCCCAAGATAACATTCTGAAAGCTCTGGTGTTTAGAGAAACCAATAAACACCACTAGAAACTTATATCATAAAAAATTAACCAGTGGGAAGTGAAAGTAGAGCAGAGGGGAAAATTGATTTCTCAGTGTTATTCTACAAAAACTCTTAGAAAGAAGGGAAGTAGGGTTTCTGAATGTTCCAGGTAAGGTGTTAGACACTTACTGTGTACCACCTCATTAGCTCAATCTCCACAGTGCCCTATATGATATATCATTTATCCCCATTTCTTCATGGATGAAGAAATGAAGTAATTCTAGGTCAGTTGTCAAGATCAGAAATCAGATCTGGGGTTGGCTGACCCAATAGCCCGTGAACCTTAGTAACCAGAGCCAGAGGTTTAGTTCTGACTCTATGCCTGCCAAAAATTGGGTGACCTTGAATAATTTGCTGAATCTAGCTGGATCTTAGTATCCCTCTGCATAAGCTGATGTTTTAGAGTAGATGATTTCACAGGTTCCTTCTAGCTAGAGAATTTCTATTTGGAAAAAAATAAAATCAGAGCAAGTCAGAATAGTAAGGGCCAAATAGGAAATGGTTGACTCCACTATGATAGCCCATTATGATTCTATCATGATCATTTGAATTAGTTGGGGGTATTCAGTAGAACCCGTCAAACTGTTATGCCTTCAAACATGTGTTTTAGCTGCATAATTCAAAATAATATATGCATCATTTGAATGAATTTTTGTTGCTGAAACATGGTGAATGAACAAACCATATAACACACTGTGTAAAGAACATAGACGTGCAGTAATAAAGACAACCAATTTTTTTTTAACATCTTTATTGGAGTATAATTACTTTACAATGGTGTGTTAGTATCTGCTTTATAACAAAGTGAATCAGTTATACATATACATATATCCCCATATCTCTCCCCTCTTGCATCTCCCTCCCTCCCACCCTCCCTACCCCACCCCGTTAGGTGGTCACAAGGCACCGAGCTGATCTCCCTGTGCTATGCGGCTACTTCTCACTGCCTATATATTTTACATATGGTAGTGTATATATGTCCATGCCACTCTCTCACTTAGTCCCAACTTACCCTTCCCCTCCCCATATCCTCAAGTCCATTCTCCAGTAGGTCTGCATCATTATTCCTCTTTTGCTCCTAGGTTCTTCATGACCTTTTTTTTTTTCTCTCTTAAATTCCATATATATGTGTTGTATACGGTACTTGTTTTTCTCTTTCTGACTTACTTCACTCTGTATGACAGATTCTAGGTCCATCCACCTCACTACAAATAACTCAGTTTCATTTCTTTTTATGGCTGAGGAATATTCCACTGTCTATTCCAGTAATACTCAACTGTGCCACATCTTTATCTATTCATCTGTTGATGGACACATAGGTTGCTTCCATGTCCTGGCTATTGTAAAAAGAGCTGCAATGAACATTGTGGTATATGGCTGTCTTGAATTATGGTTTTCTCAGGGTATATGCCCAGTAGTGGGATTGCTAGGTCATATGGTAGTTCTATTTTTAGTTTCTTAAGGAACCTCCATACTGTTCTCCATAGTGGCTGTATCAATTTACATTGTCACCAACAGGGAAAGAGGGTTCCCTTTTCTTCACGCACTCTCCAGCATTTATTGTTTGTAGATTTTTTGATGATGGCCATTCTGACTGGTGTGAGATGATATCTCACTGTAGTTTTGATTTACATTTCTCCAGTGATTAATGATGTTGAGCATTCTTTCATGTGTTTGTTGGCAATCTGTATATCTTCTTTGGAGAAATGTCTATTTAGGTCTTCTGCCCATTTTTGGATTGGGTTGTTTGTTTTTATGATATTGAGCTGCATGAGCTGCTTGTAAATTTTGGAGAGTAATCCTTTGTTAGTTGCTTCATTTGCAAATATTTTCTCCCATTCTGAGGGTTGTCTTTCATCTTGTTTATGGTTTCCTTTGCTGTGCAAAAGCTTTGAAGTTTCATTAGGTCCCATTTGTTTATTTTGGTTCTTATTTCCATTTCTGTAGGAGGTGGGTCAAAAAGGATCTTGCTGTTATTTATCTCATGGAGTGTTCTGCCTATGTTTTCCTCTAAGAGTTTAATAATGTCTGGCCTTATATTTAGGTCTTTAATCCATTTTGAGCTTATTTTTGTGTATGGTTTTAGGGAGTGTCCTAATTTCATTCTTTTACATGTAGCTGTCCAGTTTTCCCAGCACCACTTATTGAAGAGGTTGTCTTTTCTCCACTGTATATTCTTGTGTCCTTTATCAAAGATAAGGTGACCATAGGTGTGTGGGTTTATCTCTGGGCTTTCTATCCTGTTCCATTGATCTATATTTCTGTTTTTGTGCCAGTACCATACTGTCTTGATTACTGTAGCATTGTAGTATAGTGTGAAGTCAGGTAGCCTGATTCCTCCAGCTCCGTTTTTCATTCTCAAGATTGCTTTGGCTATTCGGGGTCTTTTGTGTTTCCATACAATTGTGAAATTTTTTGTTGTAGTTCTGTGAAAGATGCCAGTGGTAGTTTGATAGGGATTGCACTGAATCTGTAGATTGCATTGGGTCGTATAATCATTTTCACAATGTGGATTCTTCCAATCCAAGAACATGGTATACCTCTCCATCTATTTGTATCATCTTTAATTTCTTTCATCAGTGTCTTATAGTTTTCTGCATACAGGTCTTTTGTCTCCTTAGGTAAGTTTATTCCTAGATATTTCATTCTTTTTGTTGCAGTGGTAAATGGGAGTGTTTCCCTAATTTCTCTTTCAGATTTTTCATCATTAGTGTATAGGAATGCCAGAGATTTCTGTGCATTAATTTTGTATCCTGCTACTTTACCAAATTCATTTATTAGCTCTAGTAGTCTTCTGGTAGCATCTTTAGGAGTCTCTACGTATAGTATCATGTCATCTGCAAACAGTGACAGCTTTACTTCTTCTCTTCCAATTTTGATTCCTTTTATTTCTTTTTCTTCTCTGATTGCTGTGGCTAAAATTTCCGAAACTATTTTGAATAACAGTGGTGAGAGTGGGCAACCTTGTCTTCTTCCTGATCTTAGTGGAAATGGTTTCAGTTCTCACCACTGAGGATGATGTTGGCTGTGGGTTTGTCATATATGGCCTTTATTATGTTGAGGTAAGTTCCCTCTATGCCTACTTTCTGGAGGGTTTTTGTCACAAATGGGTGTTAAATTTTGTCGAAAGCTTTCTCTGAACCTATTGGGATGATGATATGGTTTTTCTCCTTCAGTTTGTTAATATGGTGTATCACATTGTTTGATTTGCATATATTGAAGAATCCTTGCATTCCTGGGATAAATCCCACTTGATCATGGTGTATGATCCTTTTATTGTGCTGTTGGATTCTGTTTGCCAGTATTTTGCTGACGATTTTTGCATCTATGTTCATCAGTGATATTGGTCTGTAGTTTTCTTTCTTTGTGACATCTTTGTCTGGTTTTGGTATCAGGGTGATGGTGGCCTCGTAGAATGAGTTTGGGAGTGTTCCTCCCTCTGCTATATTTTGGAAGAGTTTGATAAGGATAGGTGTTAGCTCTTCTCTAAATGCTTGATAGAATTCACCTGTGAAGCCACCAGGTCCTGGGCTTTTGTTTGTTGGAAGATTTTTCATCACAGTTTCAATTTCTGTGCTTGTGATTGTTCTGTTCAGATTTTCTATTTCTTCCTGGTTCAGTCTTGGAAGGTTGTGAATTTCTAAGAATTTGTCCATTTCTTCCAGGTTGTCCATTTTATTGGCATATAGTTGCTTGTAGTAAACTCTCATGATCCTTTGTATTTCTGCAGTGTCAGTTGTTACTTCTCATTTTTCATTTCTAATTCTATTGATTTGAGTCTCTTCCCTTTTTTTCTTGATGAGTCTGGCTAATGGTTTATCAATTTTGTTTATCTTCTCAAAGAACCAGCTTTTAGTTTTACTGATCTTTGCTATCGTTTCCTTCATTTCTTTTTCATTTACTTCTGATCTGATCTTTATGATTTCTTTCCTTCTGTTAACTTTGGGGTTTTTTTTTGTTCTTCTTTCTCTAATTGCTTTAGGTGTAAGGTTAGGTTGCTTATTTGAGTTGTTTCTTGTTTCTTAAGGTAGGATTGTAGTGCAATAAACTTCCCTCTTAGAACTGCTTTTGCTCCATCCCATAGGTTTTGGGTCATTGTGTTTTCATTGTCATTTATCTCTAGGTATTTTTTTGATTTCCTCTTTGATTTCTTCAGTCATCTCTTGGTTATTAAGTAGTGTACTGTTTAGCCTCCATGTGTTTGTATTTTTTACAGATTTTTTCCTGTAATTGATAGCTAGTCTCATAGCATTGTGGTCAGAAAAGATACTTGATACAATTTCAATTTTCTTAAATTTACCAAGGCTTGATTTGTGACCCAAGATATGATCTATCCTGGATAATGTTCCATGAGCACTTGAGAAAAAAGTGTATTCTGTTGTTTTTGGATGGAATGTCCTATAAATATCAATTAAATCCATCTTGTCTAATGTATCATTTAAAGCTTGTGCTTCCTTATTATTTTCATTTTGGATGATCTGTCCATTGGTCAAAGTGGGGTGTTAAAGACCCCTACTATGATTGTGTTACTGTCGATTTCCCCTTTTATGGCTGTTAGTATTTGCCTTATGTATTGAGGTTCTCCTATGTTGGGTGCATAAATATTTACAATTGTTATATCTTCTTGGATTGATCCCTTGATCATTATGTAATGTCCATCTTTGTCTCTTGGAATAGACTTTGTTTTAAAGTCTATTTTGTCTGATATGAGAATTGCTACTCCAGCTTTCTTTTGATTTCCATTTGCAAGGAATATCTTTTTCCATCTCCTCACTTTCAGTCTGTATGCATCCCTAGGTCTGAAGTGGGTCTCTTGCAGACAGCAGATATACGGGTCTTGTTTTTGTATCCATTCAGCCTGTCTATGTCTTTTAGTTGGAGCATTTAATCGATTTACATTTAAGGTAATTATCGATATATATGTTTCTATTACCATTGTTTTGGGTTTGTTATTGTAAGTCTTTTCCTTCTCTTGTGTTTCTTGCCTAGAGAAGTTCCTTTAGCATTTGTTTTATAGCTGGTTTGGTGGTGCTGAATTCTCTTAGCTTTTGCTTCTCTCTAAAGGTTGTAATTTCTCCCTCAAATCTGAATGAGATTCATGCTGGGTAGAGTAACCTTGGTAGTAGGTTTTTCCCTTTCAACACTTTAAATATGTCCTGCCACTCCCTTCTGGCTTAGAGAGTTTCTGCTGAAAGATCAGCTGTTAACTTTATGGGAATTCCCTTGTGTGTTATTTTTTGTTTTTCCCTTGCTGCTTTTAATATTTTTTCTTTGTATTTAATTTTTGATTGATTAATATGTGCCTTTGCATGTTTCTCCTTGGATTTCTCCTGTATGAGACTCTCTGTGCTTCCTGGACTTGATTAACTATTTCCTTTCCCATATTAGGGAATTTTTCAACTATAATCTCTTCAAATATTTTCTCAGTCCCAGGCTTCCCTGGTGGCGCAGTGGTTGAGAGTCCGCCTGCCAATGCAGGGGACACAGGTTCGTGCCCCGGTCCGGGAAGATCCCACATGCCGCGGAGTGGCTGGGCCTGGGAGCCATGGCCACTGAGCCTGTGCTCCGCAACGGGAGAGGCCACAACAGTGAGAGGCCCGTGTACTGCAAAAAAAAAAAAAAAAAAAAACTGTTGCAAAAACCTATGCAAGACAAACAAACATGTATGTGGCCCTTGCAGAGGATCCAAAGCAAATGTGGAAATTGAGATTCATTAATGAGAGCCAACTGTCATAAAAACTGGATGGGTTTCTCATAAACCAGTTGGGCATGTTGTGGAACTGAATATCTACCATATTCTGCAATATACAAAACTGTACAGGGTGGCATGAAAATTTATTAGCATAAATTTATAATTGCTCTCTCCTTCACCTGTGCCCTTAACATACGGCTTGACCCATGTCTGTGATCTCTTAGACATTTTGTTTCAGGTAAGAGGTAGCACCTCACAAAACCACTTCATGTTATGTGCTCAATATTTGGGCTCTGCACTTGGTAAAGTTGTTTCAGCCTGTAGTTGTCTCAGTTTTGAACTGGCTACTGGCCCAGCCATGTTAATTATGATTCAATCTCTCATTTATAGGCCATCATTAATGCAAATAATAATGGTGATGATTTACAAGTACATATGTAGTCGATATGCCAAACTGAACAAATCATTTTTTTAAACAATTGAACCAGAAGATACTAGCATTCTTCTCTGACCTCCCTTGGAAAGTGTTTTATTTATTCTGATTAGATTTGAACTTCCTTGCACTGTAATTTTGTAATCACAGTCAGAAAAAGTGCCATAAAAAACTATATACTGGGTTTGTTTGCTTAATTGACTGGAAGCTTGTCTTCCTTTTCCATAATGTAATTGGATGCCAAAGAATGATAAATTGGTCTCAGAAAGGTATGGTACATACAACTGCATAATGGAAATAACTCATTTTAATTATCTTAATAATTTCTATGATAATTTCTGAAACATGTCATGTCTTCAGAGCCTTAACTAAATGATGAGGGTATAAAATCACTCACATAAAAAGGACTGTGCTCTAAAAACATTGCTGTATCTTTGGCCTATATTAAGAAAGGAAAAATCTAGATACCTTGTGTAGGTATTCTAAATTAAACCAAGGTTGTGAAATTAGGACTAGCTCCCCTCCACCACCCTCTGCCAGGGAATGAGGATAATTTCTCTATCATGTGCACTGCCTTTCTTGGGAGATGGTGTTATGAAAACAATTCGAAGAATTTATCATCTAAGATATCTGATAAAATACCACAGATCAGACAACCTCAAGGCCCAATGCAAGTTTTATTTGGTGAATTAACCAAAGATTAAGCTTTCAATTTAAAAACATGAACCCTTTAGAAAGTAATCAAAACAAGAAGATATTTTCTTTTTCTCTGCATACTTCAGACTAAGAAGTGAAAAGGCATTTGAGTTTTTCTAGTCTGAGTTCAGATTTTTGTGCTTATTTATTTGGTCATCGAGACTGACCAAAGTTTCTTTGAAATCCGTGATTTATAGAAGAGAATTGTACAAATCATAGGTGCAAAGCAAGGTCATCATCCTAGGCATGACTGGATCTCTATCTCTGTCTGTCTCTTTAGTCTTCCAAAGTAACAATATTTTTTATTGGTGCTGATAGTAATTACAGTATATAAAGGCCTTTTTACAAAAAAAAAAAAGGGAATTTTTTTCTTTGCTGCTGGTTTTCCTCCTTCCTAGAATCTAACAACAATTAGAAAAAACATGGAGGGATTCCCTGGTGGTCAAGTGGTTAGGACTCTGCACTTTTACTGCCAGGGCCCTGGTTCAATCCTTGGTCGGGGGACTAAGATCTATGACCCTGCAGGCCATGTGGCAAGGCCAAAAAAAAAAAAAAAAAAAAAAAATGGGCCATAGCTTGCTCTTCATAGAAGATATTTAAGAATTAAGGAGAAATTTTAAAGAATAAAAATACTATATTTTTGTGGGATCTAAAAAAAAAAGGTTCTGAATAACCTAGGGGCAGGACTGGAATAAAGACGCAAACGTAGAGAATGGACTTGAAGACACAGAGAGGGGAAGGGTAAGCTGAGACGAAGTGAGAGAGTGGCATGGACATATATACACTACCAAATGTAAAATAGCTAGCTAGTGGGAAGCAGCCACATAGCGCAGGGAGATCAGCTCTGTGCTTTGTGACCACCTAGAGGGTGGGATAGGGAGGGTGCAGGGAGACACAGAGGGAGGAGATATGGGGATATATGTGTACATATAGCTGATTCACTATGATATGCAGCAGAAACTAACACACCATTGTAAAGCAATTATACTCCAATAAAGATGTCAAAAATACATATATTTTTGTTTTGTAAAAAACAAAATTGTCAAGGTTTTATTTCCCAAACTTCAGTCATGTTCTTGCCACCTTTAAAATATTGGGCACTTCCATGTATCATTTCTGTTTTATTTTTTTACATTAAATTATATTATTGGCATCCTCAAGCACATGTGTTAAAGATGGACCTATGTCATTACTATACATGAAAAACCACTGTCACTTGCCAGAAATAAAGAACAGAATCATGAAAACACAAATATAATTCTTGAAAGTATCACACTTTGAGATAATGCTGCTATAGTTTGTATCTACACAATAGATGCAACTGGAAAGTTGAGTCTATTCCAAGAGAAAATCCACGTGGATAATGCATAGGTGTGCACAGACACTCACACTCACACAAACACACCCCACTTCTGGACTGGAATTGCTGCCTACATCCAGAGACTGGGAAGCTGCAGGCCACATTTACCACCCCTCCTCCCTCCACAGCCCACTTATCCAGATTTATTCAGTACATCGGTAGAAATCAAATCTCTCCTACCAGAGAGCAAATCTACCTACCAGAGAGCAAATCTCTCTTCTAGGCATTAAAGCTTTCAAAGGCTTTACACTGCCTGACTTTTCTCCCCAGTGTCTTAAACACCTGAGTCTCTTCCCACCTCTCAACAAATATGCATCATGTGTTTGCCATGGGCAAAGCACTGGGCTTTGTGTTGGGAATTCAGTGGAAACATGAAAAAGTCCCTCATTTCAAGACGTTTGTGGCTGGTGAGAAATAAAGAAAAGTAAACAGAAAAGATAGATTAATAGGAGGTACAAAATACCTTACATTGCAGGATATTAAGTTGTCTGATAAGAACACACCCAGGTCACTTGGTAGCACGTTGAAAGCATCCTCACTCTGTGAGGGGGGAGGGAGGGAGCTTCCTAGATTTGGTGAAGTATAAATTGTATGTGGAGCCCAAGCTTCGGCCTTATAGTTGCCGCTGTACAGAAGATAATCAAAAATCAAAAAGGGAAACTCAGATATCCCAAGAGCCAGGCAAAATAGAACAAGCTAAGATGACTTTATGACAATATAGAGCTTAAAAGAAGATCTGTGTGTAGGATCATTTCCATTTACGACTAAATCCCGCCTCTTTGTCTGCAGCATCACAAATAATTACAGTTTACTAATCAATTACTATGTATCAGATTCTTAGCTAAGTTCCACCTCTTTCATACTGTTCCTCAGATACACAGACAAGCATGTTTTCAGCCCAGAGTTTTTTACTTTTTCTTTTCTCTTCTTGGCATGCTCTTTTCAGATATTCACATGGATCCTTGCTGCACTGATTTCAGACCTCTGCTTCCCTATGAGGCTTTCACGTCACCCAATCTAAACCAGCATTTCATGCCCCTCTTTATCCCCTGGCCCTGGTTCATTTTTCTATTAGTACCTAATGCTACTCCAAATCTTTTGGTTCTGTATTTACTTATTTGTTTATTGCCTGTCTCCCTAGATAATGTCAAAGCTCCCTCAGAAGAGACATGGTTTTGTTGCTGTTGTTGTTTTAGCCCTTGTGTCCCAGGACCTGGTCACCGTTTATCATGTCACATCCAAGGTTCTCAATAAATATTGTTGACTGAAAAAAATATATACATTATTTAATTCTTAAAACAATTCAAAGAATTGAATTAGAGAGGATAGCAGGATTAGAGAGGATAAGCAGCTGGTCACACGGTTCACAGATAGTAAATGGAAGAGTTGGAATTTCAATCCAAGCGAGTCTGTAGCTTTAAACAGCTACACATATTTATTGCCTTTGGGATGAGTGTGGGTAATTCCAAGAGAAGTGTTTAGGTTGAAGAAAGCAAGAACATATAATGAATTTTTAAAAATCCATGTGCACACGGACTATGGCAAGAATGGGTTCACTTTCACTGGGAGAAAATGAATAGGAAAAATAAAGGGTGACTGTGAGGTGAGTGGGTAAACACAAGTCTCTAAATGTGTCAACATTAGGGGAAAAGAAAACAATGAACAACAATGACAAACACTAAAGCTATCAATCTTCTAACTTGTAAACACCAGAATTCTATGAGTATCTTCTTATAAGCCTGGTGAATGATGGAGAGAAAGTCATTGAATCAGCTCACACATACCTTTCTGCAATGGTTACCTGCTCCCACTCGGGGTCACCATCATCCAGTCAGAACACAGACCTGCTCTGTCAACCTGAAGACAACCACTGCTCCTGGCCCCTACACAGACAGCATCACCCTCAGCTGTCTCTGCCATGATCGCATTATGTCTTTCTTCTTCACCATGATAAAATATACACCTTTCTCTTGAGCTTTAAGTGTATTTCAAGTTACTGGAAGCAAATTCTCCAAGGGCCTTTTCCAGTCAAGTTTTAAATCCTACAAATTATCTGACTTTCATCCTTTTGTGGAAGAACTATTTCACAGTTTGGTAAGTCTCCATGAGCATCTTTTTCTCATGCTTGGAAAAAAGAGCATTTACAATCTACCTCAGAGACACAGTGAGTAAAACCTCTTTCCTATTAAACACACAGAGCCATTCCTACAAGGCCTGAGGCCACTGTCTCCTCACTCATGGGGGCAAAATGAGTCCGCTTGCCTTTCCTCAAAATCCTGACTAGAGCCAGAGAGAGACTTAGGCACTGGGGAGAAATGAAGGCCATTAGGTGCCTCCAAGCACAGACCACATTATTTGTCTTGTTCAGTGGAGGCCATTAAAAACAGGCAGTCAAAGAGGAATAGAGATTTTGCACCATCTTCCACAAGCACGCTACCAAGAACATTGTTATCCAAATAAATCACTGAGGTAACATTCTATTTAAAATTCTGTCTTGGCTCCCATTCCTTTTTTCAAAGCCTCATTGAATGCTGTTTTAATTTATATTTTCAAGAAGACTTCACCTCACCATATAATACAAATGAGATATTATTGGTGAATGCATCTCAAGAAGTACTGGAAGCAGACTTAGAAAATGTAGGCAGGCATATTATAGAAGGATACACTAATTTTCCCGGAGGTGTTCACATCTTCAATGTCTCACTCTTTCCAGTTAAAAAAAAGTTTCATCCTAGACTCCTAAGGGAGCATTGTGAGAAGGGAGCTGCTGCCACAATGTGAAATGAAGATGGGGTTATCTGATGGGCAGGACTACAGAGCAATTTGTCCTTAATAGATTGCATTTAATTTCACTTGAACAAGTTTAAAAAAAATTTTTATCAGAGTATAGTTGCTTTACAATATTGTGTTAGTTTCTACTGTACAGCAAAGTGAATCAGCTATTTGAGTCTGTACCAGACACTGTGCCAGATAACTCCTCATACGTTATTTTTCAGTCCTAAAGTAGCACTGTGAAGGAGATATCATTTATTCCACTCTTATGGAATAAAGCCAAGGTTCAGAAATGTTAAATCATTTTCTCAAAGGGAAGAACTGGAATTTAAGCTCACAACTTCTGATGTCATATATGAAAATTTTGCTGCTAGGTGGATTCCAATATCGCATCACATGGGAAAAAAAAGACATAGACATTTTTCATGGAATTTTTGAGAGTTCCATAACTGACTTTTACTCCAAAGAAGGATTCCTTTAATTGGGAACTTGCCTTATATCCCAACACATATCTGCACCCCAAACTGGTCTTTCTTCTCTGCTATGAGTAGTTATTTCTACCTTAGCACATTTTTCTAGTCATTAAGCATAGACACCTTGAAGCCGTCTTTGATTTAGTCTCTGTTCCATCTTTATGAATCTACTATCAAATTTTATTTTTTCTTTAAAATATTTTTCAGTTTTATCCCCTTTCTATCCATCTTACATTCCTCACCCTAGTCTAGTCTGTCCTGAATCACTGCAGTCGCCTTCTAACCTACCCTGCTTTCCGTAGTTGTTCGTGCTTTCCACTGACTGCGCCCTCTAGGGTCACTCCAGAGTGTGCAGAATCCTGGACAAATACTTTCTGCAGGATCCCTGTCTATATAAATCAATTGATTAAAAAAAAATTATAGAATTCACAGCCCCATTTGAGGTATAATGGTTTATCAATGGTGATTTAGAGTAACGTGTAGAGAAGAGACACGTACATATTTTTTTTAATTTTATGATCAATGCATGTGAAGATTCTTCAGTGTCCGGGCACCTTCTCTTCCTGTTCAAGTCCAGGAAATATCTCTTCAGGTTCTTTATTTTCCTGGCTAATTGTATATCTCTCACCATGAGAAAAAGGTAGTAACACTGTTACTGCTCATAATACCACTGTTCTTCAGGACTTGTTTATGTTGACCAATATAGACCTTCTTGCCCGTGACCTTCCCTAAAACCATTCATTTAATGCTGGTAGCAGAAACTAACACACCATTGTGAAGCAATTATACTCCAATAAAGATGTTTAAAAAATAAAATAAACTATGGAAACCAAAAAAAAAAAAAATGCTGGTTACACCATTACTCAAGATGCTTTATCATTCATTGTACCACCTATGAACACTGGCTTCCAATGACTCTCACGGGTCATTACTGTGCATTATTGATGATACTTATGAATGTAAGTCTTCTCCAGAGCACGCAGGAAAATAGAAATGCTAATTATTTCCTGGTGATGTTAACTTCTCATTCAGCATTTTATAGCATTAATACAAAACAATACCTCTTCCTACCATGCGTTCTCTTGATTGCAGGGGGGTGGCTATAATCACTGTATTAATAGAAGGTGATCACTTTCAATTTTTTTCAGTTTTATTGAGGTACACTTAATATGGAAAAGACTTCATATATTTAATGTATACACTTTGATGACTTTGGACACATGCATATGGGTGCGATACCATTACCACAATCAAGGAAATAAACATATTCATCACCTTCAAAAGATTTCTTATGTCTCCTTGCTCTGTTTGTGTGTGTGTATGTTAGGAACCCTTGGCATGAGATCTACCCTCTTAAGTTTTTAAGTGCACAAGACATGTTGTTGACTATATTGTTAATTGTGGGCACCATGTGGTACAGCGGATCTCTGGAATTTATTCATCTTGTATAACTATAACTTTATACGCACTGAACCACAACACCTCATTTCCCACTTCCCTCATCCATTGGCAACCACCATTCTATGTTCTGCTGCTACGGGTTTGACTATTTTATACTTATACTTCCTATAAGTACCAGACTTGTGGCATCCTGTCTGGGCTCAGGGAAACCAGATTGAGAGCACTGCCAACTCCAGCTGGGCCTGGTACCTGACAGGAAATAAGAAAATTTTGTGAAAGACACTCTCAAGTATGGAGATTCTCTGAAACATGAGGCCCTAGGGCAGGGCGCCTCTTGCCGATGTCTAAAAGTGGTAATACCTTCCTATTCAACGTCTTTTCCAGACAGCCTTCCTAAAACATTGCTTATCCAAGAACTCATAATGTTTTGTCACTGCCAACCATATCCATTATATCCTCTTATCTGCTCTTCCTGATGCAGCATAATCTAATCTCTACAGTCTCTGCAACCCAGTGTCTCTCTGTTCTCCAATTCACATCATTCCCAGTTAAACGAGCTTTGACCATATCTTCCACGTTCATTTCAATTCAGGTGTCTTTGCTCACATTTTCCTCCCCTACTTTTCCCAGTCCAGTCATATAAATCCTATTCATTTTTAAAAGTTCAGCTCAAGTCCTAAGTCTTCTATGAGTATATTAATTCACCCTATTTTCTCCATTTTTGTTATTATGCTGTGTTTAAAAGTCACTACTAGTCACTTTAGGACAAAACTGGTTGCTTTTTCTTTTCTTTGTGCATGTGAGCATATTAGTTACCTCTCTTCAATTAAACTATAAATTTCTTGATAGCTGGGAGTATGTAATACCCTACCTGGGATCCCTACAGCACTGTGACCAATATACATTGATTGAGAAATTCAGTAAAGCAAAGTATAACCAACCCAAAGCTGAACTTGGTCACTTTGTTAGACTAAGGCATTTCTTGTTGTTTAGGAGTCTTGGTAAAAATAAGTGATTAGGAAAATGGCAAGGAGAAAGTGAAATTTAGAGAACGATAAAGAGAACAGGAAAAGTAAAGGAAAAGATGGTTTTTGTGCCTACCTCTTCAAAACATATTTCATCTAAGAAGTTTGCCTGGTCTTCATTTTTCTCTGGGGAGGCCAGGTGATATGAGAAGTGAAGCCACTTAACCATGATTTCCTGAAGACGTGTAATGCCACAGGGAGCAATTTAAAGAAAATAAGGTCAGGTCCTTATTAAGTGTGTGGAAAAAAGAATGGTAGATCAGCAGGTTGTTGAAGGGAAAGCTGAAAGCAAACACAGAAATCCCCACAATTTCTCTACTTTTCTTTACTAATTGCATTTTAAGGCAAAGGCCAAATGATAAAATAGGACCTTTTATTTTAAAAATCATTATTAGATTTCTTCTGTATTTGTAACCTGTTGTTAAGGAATATTTCAAACACATACAAAAAAAGAAAAAGGGTGATAAAATAAGCCACAAGGACCCGTCACTCAGGTTGCAGTTAACTCATGGACATTCTTATGTCATCTCTATCTCCTAGCTCTCCACCCAGATCATTTCTAAGCCAATTCCTGACATCACATCATTTCAAATTACTATTTCAGTATATATCTCTAAACGACAAATACTTCCTTCACAAAAAAATCATAATATTTTCATTAAACATACACACACATGAAAACATTTCCTTAATACCATCAAATAGCCAATGTCACATTTTCCAAATTGTTTTGTGATTTTTAACATTTTGTGTATTTGAATTAAAATCAAAACAAAGCCCATACATTGGACTGGTTAATATGTCACTTGTATTAATGTTTCTTACCTCCGTTTCATGTTGTTGTCACTGTTGTTTTCCTTGTAGTTGTTCCCTTGCAATAACTTACATGTACCTACCCTATGTTTCCCATAGTGCGTTTTACTGATTTCATTCCCTGTGGTACCATTTAACACGTTCTCATGGCTCTGGCTCTTCTGTTTCCTCTGATTTGACAGATTTAGGCACTTGAATGTCTCACAGTTTTTTTTGTTTGTTTGTTTTTTCGGCAAAACTGCTTCATAGGTGGTGTTGTTACTTCCTGAAGTATATGTATTTACTGACTTACTGTCTGATTCTCTTTTTGTAATCTTAGCAGCCATTGATGAACATTGCCTGGATCAATTTATTCCTTAAGGGTTGGGAAATGATGATTTGCCAAGTTTATTGTTCTGTACTTGTTAGTGGGAATATTTTTAGAAATAGAAATTTCCCTTCATCAGCTACACCAAGGTAATAGTTTTATTAGCAAAAGTTAGATAAATACTTGATTCCTTCCATTTATTTATCTATTTTCTAAATAAAAAATTGTTTCCCTATCTCCAATGATTATCGAAGAGGTTCTTAAAGTATCATTATGAACTCATGAATTTAAATATACTTAATTTATTTCAATCTCTTCTACTTATTACTCTTATTATCTCAATTGTGGTGAGTGGGAGCCTGTTCAAGTTGGCTTTTGCACCCTTTTGACAGAATTGTAGTGGTCTTTGATAGCATCCATGTTTGATAGTATAAGGCATTCTAGACACATCTTGTATATTCCTACCCCAGACCTAGATGCAACCATTTCTCTG